>PVJC01005547.1:0-58648 GCA_004026665.1 Murina feae | reverse complement strand
CAGCCAGGGTAAGGGGCCAGTCACCTCCCACCTTCAGTCAAGTTCTCCTGGATTCTACTCCCAGGGTGGCATTTTCTTTCCCTAGGCCATTCTGACTTGAGATTCTTGTGCCTTAAAGTTTAAGGAAGTCTAATAGATTTCTACTCTCCTGGTTCTCATTGCCACTTTTCTTTTCAAACCCTTGAGGTGCTGATTCTAGTGGGAAGAATTTTGCATGTCATTTACTCCTTCAAAGGAGCAATCCTGTTTCTCTTCCTGCATACGAATGATGTAGTTTGAATGAGGATGAGTGTGAGAATGCTTTGAGCACTGTTGTTGTAATCTTTTCCACTTCTAGGCCTGAAGTGAACACGGGAGGATGGTACCAGGAATCTTCTTCCTGCCCTTGGCCACCTGGGCCTTCCCCCCCTCACCTCCATTAGCTGTCTTCCAGCCTTGCCCAGTTCCAGGTCCTCCTCTTTCTCCATCCTTTTGCTGTCCTGTCTAACCGCAGGCCCTGGGGCACTCCATTTTCCAAGACATTGCGATGTGGTATCCCTTGCTTTGGAGCCTCTTTCTCATGTCCTTCTCCAGAAGCTTCTTTTCTAGGCAGTGGACCAAAGAGAAACAAGAGTCAGTTGTGAGAGCAGACTTGACTTTGAGCAAAAGGGATGTAAGTGAGTCAGGTGCCAGTCATGCCTCATTTCCCCAAGAACATCATTACAAGTCAGGGTCCTCAGGCTCTTCCTGGTCACCCAGGGTCTGTGGCTATCATCTGCCCTCTCTGCCTCATCCTCAACCCACCTATGCTGATTCTCAGTGCCTCAGTCCTCAAACTGTCAACAAACTTTCCTACCTAGCAAATGACTCATCTTAAGGTGGGCTTCCTCTACCAGGCCTGTCATTATTACTTTACACCAAGTAGTTCCTTTTTTAAAAAATATATTTTATTGATTTTTCACAGAGAGGAATAGAGAGGGATAGAAAGTTAGAAACATTGATGAGAGAGAAACATCGATCAGCTGCCTCCTGCACACTCCCCACTGGGGATGTGCCCACAACCAAGGTACATGCCTTTGACTGGAATCGGACCCGGGACTCTTGAGTCTGTAGGCCGATGCCCTATCCACTGAGCCAAACCGGTCAGGGCTCAAGTAGTTCCTTTTGCTGCTTTAAATGATGTCACCCAAAAAAGCACTCTCCAGGACCTCCTGTGGCTAGACTATCTCCTATCCCCCAATTCTCCAAGCTGCTGTTCTCTTCCACTCTCACTTTCCCTTGTTCTTTGACCTCATTTACATCTAGGTCTCAGTTTTCTAGCCTTGCTTTACCACTCCTTGACCAACTTGGCTTTGCAATGTGTTTTGTTTTTGCAATGTATTTTGAACACACTTCTCTGGCTTACTTTTACCCTCTGCCTCATTTCTGCCCTCTGGTCCCCTGTACCACATAGGCAAGCAACACACTCCAGCTTCCTGTTCTATAACCCTTGTGGCCTATAGGCCCCACCCATATACAATTTTCATGTGTATTATTATTGATTTTGTCATTAAGGAGTGGGTGATTTTAGTGTAACACTTATGGACTCTGGAGTCAAACTGCCTTGCTTCCAATCCTGTCTTCACCATGTACTTCGGTGTGACCCTGGCCAGTTATTTAGCTTTGCACTTTTCTCATCTACAAAGTAGGGGAGGAGTAATAACAAATAGTGCCTACCTCAGAGGATTGCTCTAAGGATTACATAAGCTGATATATGCAAAACACTTCAAACAGTGCCTGCACATATTAAATGTCCAGGAAATATTAACTGCTTTATTTTGTCATTGCCTCAATAGCACTAAAACAAGTCTGATCACAAAGTAGGTTGGCATAAAGACTTCGAGGTACTAAAGAGAGAGGCTCTGGGAAATAATGTTATGACTTTATTGTCTGGTTGAAGGGGAATGATTCTAATGGTGAGTATTTTAGGCTACATAGAAAGAGAAGGAAATTCAATGGTTAGGGTAAAGGAAGAAATTTGGGGACTAGGAAACATTTGGATAACTCTTCTTATACCTCCAGATAGGCAGTTGCCTCCCTTATCTTTCTTGCCTCCCCTGCCAGGTAATGGCTGCTGGTATCTCCTTTCGAATTTTAAGGCCAGGAAACACCTGTGTCTTCAGGCTCCAACAAACCATGTAGCATTTACACACCTTACATCAGCAACCCCCCTTCTTTATCTTTGCCTTTACCCCCTTCTTGGACAGTTTTCACCCTCCAGTTCCCAGCTGATGAGTTACTGACTGCTAGAAGTATAACAGCAACCACAACAAATACATAAGAAAATAAAAAGTCTCAGATACTCTGCTTGAGATGGACTTGAGAGCTGGTGGAGAGTTTTGATACAGAGCTCTGGGAACCAAACACATACTCTTAAAGCTGTGAAATGCATCCTTAAGTCTCCCCAACTCAATTCTGGATCTTTCTTGAGATCCCTGAGGTCTTCCTGCCTCCTGCTCCTTTTGATGCTATCTACTTCAGCCTGGCCACCAGAGGGGCCCATGCAACAGAACTATGCCCTTGAATATTGTGTGATCTTTCATCACAATATATGTGCCCAGTGAGCCATTTTCAGCAAGACTATTCAGTGTTGAAACCACCAAGGAATCTTTGCAAATATGTTAGAGGCTGATAATGACCTAGCAAGTTATCCTATTTTTAGGTCATATAATATAATACAGTGTGTGAGATTCTTCATGTCAAGAAAGGGTGGGATGATTTCTGGGTTCTCAATTCTATTCCATTGATCTAAATGTCTGTTCTTTCTTTTTTTATATTCCCTCTTTTTTATTTTTTTAAATTTTGTTTTATTGCTTAAAGTATTACAACGAATGATAGATAGGTCTCCATTTTTTCCCCTTGACCTTCCCCCCTCCTCCCCCCTCCCTAGGGTCTTGTGTCCATTGATTATGCTCATATGCATGCATACAAGTCTTTCAGTTGATCTCTTAACTCCCCCCCAACCCTCCCCAGCTTTCCGGCTCTAGGTTGACAGTCTGTTCAATGCTGTTCTGCGTCTATATCTGTTTATGCTTATCAATTTATAATGGTCTTTAGTATCCATAAATAAGTGAGATTATGTGGTATTTTTCTTTTGTTGACTGGCTTATTTTGCTTAGCATAATGCTCTCCAGTTCCATCCATGCTGTTGCAAATGGTAAAAATTCCTTCTTTTTTACAGCAGCATAGTATTTTATTTCATTGTGTAGATATACCACAGTTTTCTAATCCGTTCATCTGCTGATGGGCACTTAGGCTGTTTCCAAATCTTAGCTATGGTAAATTGTGCTGCTATGAACATAGGGATGCATATATTCTTTCTGATTGATGTTTCTGGTTTCTTGGGATATATTCCCAGAAGTGGGATCGCAGGGTCAAATGGGAGTTCTATTTTTAATTTTTTGAGGAAACGCCATATTGTCTTCCATAGTGGTTGCACCAGTCTGCATTCCCACCAGCAGTGCAGAAGAGTTCCTTTTTCTCCACATCCTCTCCAGCACTTGTCGTTTGTTGATTTGTTGATGATAGCCATTCTGACAGGTGTGAGATGATACCTCATTGTTGTTTTGATTTGCATCTCTCATATAATTAGTGACTTTGAGCATGTTTTCATATGTCTTTCAGCCTTCTGTATGTCTTCTTTTGAAAAGTGTCTATTTAGGTCCATTGCCCATTTTTTGATTGGATTGTTTATATTCCTTTTGTTAAGTTGTATGAGTTCCCTGTAAATATTGGATATTAACCCCTTATCGGTGATATCATTGGCAAATATGTTCTCCCATGCAGTGGGTTTTCTTGTTGTTTTGTTGATTGTTTCCTTTCCTGTGCAAAAACTTTTTATTTTGATGTAGTCCCATTTGTTTATTTTCTCTTTAGCTTCCATTGCCCTAGGAGTAGTATCAGTGAAGAAATTCCTTTGGCACATGTTTGCGATTTCACTGCCTGTGTGTTCCTCTAGTATTTTTATGGTTTCCCGTCTTACATTTAAGTCCTTTATCCATTTTGAGTTTATTTTTGTGTACGGTGTGAGTTGGTGGTCCAGTTTAATCTTTTTGTATGTATCTGTCCAATTTTCCCTGCACCATTTATTGAAGAGACTGTCTTGACTCCATTGTACATTCTTGCCTCCTTTATAGAATATTAATTGGGCATAGTGGTTTGGGTCAATTTCTGGGTTCTCTATTCTATTCCATTGATCTATATGTCTGTTCTTGTGCCAGTACCAAGCTGTCTTAAAAACAGTGGCTTTGTAATACAGCTTGATGTCTGGTATTGTGATCCCACCTACTTGGTTCTTCTTTCTCAGGTTTGCTGCAGCTATTCGAGGTCTTTTTTTATTCCAAATAAATTTTTGGAGTGTTCGTTCTAGATCTGTGAAATATGTTGTTGGTATTTTAATGGGGAGTGCATTGAATCTATAGATTGCTTTGGGAAGTATGGACATTTTGATGATATTGATCCTACCAATCCATGACACAGTATGTTCTTCCATCTGTTTATGTCTTCCTCTATCTCTTTTTCCAGTGTCCTGTAGTTTTTCTCATGTAGGTCTTTTACGTCCTTAGTTAAGTTTATTCCTAGGTATCTTAATTTTTTTTGTGCAATGGTAAGTGGGATTGTTTTTTTTAATCTCTATTTCTGTAAGTTCACTATTAGTGTAAAGAAGTGCCATAGATTTCTTGGCATTAATTTTGTATCCTGCAACATTGCCGAATTTATTTATTAAGTCTAATAATTTTTTTATGGAGTCTTTAGGGTTTTCTATATACAGTATCATGTCATCTGCAAATAAGGACATTTTTACTTCTTCTTTTCCAATTTGGATGCCTTTTATTTCTTCTTCTTGTCTGATCGCAATGGCTAGCACTTCCAGTACTATGTTGAACAGGAGTGGTGAAAAAGGGCATCCCTGTCTTGTTCCTGTTCTTAGGGGAAATGATTTTAGTTTTTGCCCATTAAGTATGATATTGGCTGTGGGTTTGTCATATATGGCTTTTATTATGTTGAGGAATGATCCTTTTATTCCCAACTTGCTGAGAGTTTTTATCAAGAAAGGGTGTTGGATTTTGTCAAATGCTTTTTCTGCATCAATTGATATGACTATGTGATTTTTATTTCTCAATTTGTTTATGTGATATATCACGTTTATTCATTTGTGGATATTGTACCATCCTTGCATCCCTGGGATAAATCCTACTTGGTCATGGTGTATGATCTTTCTGATGTATTGCTGGATCCGATTTGCTAGAATTTTGTTGAGTACTTTGGCATCTATATTCATGAGAGATATTGGTCTATAATTTTCTTTCATTGTGTTGTCTTTATTTGGCTTTGGTATTAGGGTGATGCTGGATTCATAGAATGAGCTGGGAAGAGTTCCTTCTTCTTGAATTTTTTGGAATAGTCTGAGAAGGATAGGTTTTAGTTCTTCCTTGAATGTTCGATAAAACTCTCCTGTGAAGCCGTCTGGCCCTGAGCTTTTGTTTGCTGGGAGCTTTTTGATGACTGCTTCAATTTCTTCCATGGTTATTGGCCTATTGAGATTTTTAGAATTTCCTGATTGAGTTTTGGAAGATTGTATTTTTCTAAGAATATGTCCATTTCCTCCAGGTGGTCTAGTTTGTTGGAGTAGAGTTGTTCATAGTATTTTTTAACAATTCTTTGAATTTCTGAGGGGTCTGTTGTTATTTCTCCTTTTTCATTTCTGATTTTGTTTATTTGTGTCCTCTCTCTTTGCTTTTTGGTGAGACTGGCTAGTGGTTCATCAATCTTGTTTATCCTTTCAAAGAACCAGCTCTTGGTTTCATTGATCTTCTGTATTGTCTTTTTGGTCTCTATGTCATTTATTTCTGCTCTGATCTTTATTATCTCCGTCCTTCTGCTCACTCTGGGCCTTCTTTGTTGCTCTCTTTCTAATTCTTTGAGTTGTAGAGTTAGATTATTTACTATAATTTTTTTCTTGTTTTTGAGGTAGGCCTGTAGAGCTATAAACTTCCCTGTTAGGACTGCTTTCATTGTGTCCCACAGATTTTGGATTGTTGTGTTTTTGTTGTCATTAGTTTCTAGAGTGTTTTTTAATTTCTTCTTTCATCTCATTGATAACCCAATCATTATTTAGTAGCATGCTATTCAGCTTCCAGGTGTTTGAGTTTTTTGGATTATTTTTGTTGTAGTTTATTTCTTATATTATGCCATTGTGATCTGAAAAGATGCTTGGTATAATTTCAATCTTCTTAAATTTAGGGATATTTTGCTTGTGACCCAATATGTGATCTATTTTTGAAAATGTCCCATGTGCACTTGAGAAGAATGTATATTCAGTGGCTTTGGGGTGAAATGTTCTGAAGATGCCAATTAAGTTCATCTGATCTAGTGAGTAATTTAGGATTGCTGATTCTTTGCTGATTTTTTGTCCAGAGGATTTATCCAGTGATGTCAGTGGTGTGTTTAAGTCTCCTACTATGATTGTATTATTGTTGATCTCTCCCTTGATATCTTCCAGGAGTTTTTTTATGTATTTGGCTGTTCCTGCATTGGGTGCATACATGTTTATCAGGGTTATATCCTCTTGTTGTATCGATCCTTTAAGTATTATGAAGTGGCCTTCCTTATCTCTCGTTATGGCTTTCACTTTGAAGTCTATTTTGTCAGATATAAGTATTGCTACCCCAGCTTTTTTTTTCCTTTCTATTTGCCTGAAAGATATTTTTCCATCCCTTCACTCTCAGTCTGTGTCAGTCTCTTGTTCTGAGGTGGGTCTCTTGTAGACAGCATATATATGCGTCGTGTCTTTTTATCCATTCAGCCACTCGATGTCTTTTGATTGGAGCATTTAGTCCATTTACGTTTAAAGTTATTATTGAAAGGTACTTGTTTGAGGTCATTTCTATTTTGTGCCTGTGTTCTTTCTTACCTTTTTATTTCTTCTTTTTATGGCATTCCCTTTAGCATTTCTTGCATTGCTGGCTCGGTAGTGATAAACTCCTTTAGCCTTTTTTTGTCAGTGAAGATCTTGATTTCCCCTTCAATTTTGATTGATAGTCTTGCTGGATAGAGTATTCTTGGATTCAGTCCTTTGCTTTGTAATGCTTTGTATACTTCCTTCCATTCTCTTCTAGCTTGGTGTGTTTCTGTTGAGAAATCATTTGATAATCTGATGGGAGATCCTTTGTATGTAACTCTCTGTCTCTCTCTTGCAGCCTTTAAGATTCTCTCTTTGTCTTGTACATTTGCCAACGTTATTATGATATGTCTTGGTGTGGGTCTTTTGGGATTCATCTCGCTTGGGACTCTCTGTGCTTGTGTAACTTTTTCTTCACCATCTCTGGGAAATTTTCTGTCATTATTTCTTCAAATAGATGTTCCAATCCTTGCTGCTCTTCTTGTCCTTCTTGCAGCCCTATTATGCGTATGTTACTTCGTTACATGTTGTCCCAAAGTTCCCTTAGGCTCGCCTCCTACTTTTTAATTTTTTTCTCCAGTTGCTGTTCAGATTGAGCTTGTTTCTCTACCTTATCTTCTAACTCACTAATTCAGTCCTCTGCTTCTTCTAGTCTACTGTTGAATCCTTCCATGGTGTTTATGATTGTAGCTATATCATTTTTCATTTCTTTTTGGTTCTTGCATAGATTGTTGATTTTCTCATCCATCCGGTGAATGAATTGTACAACCATTTCTCTGAATTCTTTTTCTGTCATGTTGCATGCTTCAGTTTCACTAATTTCCTTTCTTGGTGGCTCCTCATTTTCTTTCCTCTGGGGATTGTGTCGTCTTCCCATTCTGACTTTCTCCAGAAGGTTCAAACGTTGAGTTGCGTTGGCCTGAGTCATTTGCAGTGGGAGCTTCTCACCACTTTAGTATTGTTGAAGAGCTCCAATACTAAAATGTTTGGTTGTCATAGGTTGTTGGGAACCAGGTTCACTCAGAGTCACTGTTGCCAGTGCTCAATGTGGCCTTGTGTGCGCACTTAGAATCAGGGACCCCACCTGCTTCACACCGAAACAGATCCCCTGGAGTGTGTTGAAAATCAGAGCCCTCTAGCATGTGCCAGGAATGAGAGTTCCCCAAGAATCCAGTATTGGCATCTCTGTTGCCTCATGCAGCCTCACATTGAGAATCAAGGTCCCTTTGTGCACAAGCACCAAGAATTGGAGTCACTGGCTCTTAGTGTGAATGCACTGGGAGCCAGAGATCCTAGACACAGGTGATAAGAAACAAAGTCAAATCACTGGTGCTTAGTGCTGCCTCCTGCCCACACACTCAGGGTCCTGGAGCCCTTGCTGTGGGGAACAAGTTCCCAGAGTTCAGAGTTCCTAGGCACCAATTCCTGCAGCGTTTGCGCATTCCTAGGTACAGATTCCTGCAGCCACCTGCTGCAGAAACAGGTCCCCAGCCTGCACGTTTCTAGGCACAGATTCCAGCCGCCCATGTGGCAGGGAACAGGTTCCCAGCCTTTGTGCGGAAATAGGTCCCCAGCCTGCGCATTTCTAGGCACAGATTCCAGCTGCCCCTGTGGCGGGGAACAGGTTCCCAGCCTTTGCGCATTTCTAGGCCCAGATTCCTGCTCCGTGGCGTGGGAAACAGTTTCTCAGATTTCCCAAGTTCCCAGATTCAAGTTCAGAGCAAGGGGTGTGTCTATAAGGTCCTTTCTAGCTGCCCGCGAGCCTGTGGGGAGGGGAATGAATTCTGTTACTCACAGAGATCGCTGCTGGGATGACTGGATTCTTGGTGTCCATGGGTCCGTAGCTGTGGTCACAGGTCTCTGTCCCCAGTGGTTGCAGAGTCTTGGTTTACTTCTGAGACCAGACTGGGTGGTGCTGCAGCCAGGATCCTAGTTGCAAGCAGCTTTGTTTCTCAGGATGGCCTGGTCTCAGTGCCTGCGCTGGCCGCCCCAGAGTGTCCACGCAGGGAGCGGAGCTCTGCTGTCTAAGACTGCCGGGTTTGGCTGCCCCTCAGGGGAGCTGAAGAATCTAACTGCCCCTAACTCATGCATACATGCACCACACACGTCCACACACTCCTCTATCGCTCCCTGGCTCTCTCACACTCTCTCCCTACCTTCCTGCCAGTCGCCATCTTTTCATGTCTTTTTCTAAATGTCTGTTCTTATGCCAGGACCAGGCAATTTTGAGAACAGTGGCTTTGTAATATAACTTGATATCTGGTATTGAGATCCCACCTACTTTGTTCTTCTTTCTCAGGATTGCTGCAGCTATTTGGGGTCTTTTTTCCAAGTGCCCATCAGCAGATGAATGGATTAGAAAACTGTGGTACATCTACACAATGGAATACTATGCTGTTGTAAAAAAGAAGAAATTCTTACCATTGCAACAGCATGGATGGAATTTGAGAGCATTATGCTAAGTGAAATAAGCCAGTCAATGAAATAAAAATACCACATGATCTCACTCATTTATGGATAATAAAGAACATTATAAACTGATGAACAAAAATAGATACAGAGGCAGAGCAGCATCTAACAGACTGTCAAACTACAGCAGAAGGCTGGGGAGAATTTGGGGGGGGCGTTAAGAGATCAACTGAAGGGCTTTTATGCATGAATATAAGCATAATCAATGGACACAAAACACTGGGGGTAGGGAGGCTGGGGGAAGGTCAAGTGGAAAAAAAGGAAAATAAAGGAGACATATGTAATATTATTTGTAATACTTTAAGCAATAAAACAAAATATTTTTTTAAAAAAAAGAAAGGGTGGGAATTTAATACTTGTCAGATTTTGCCAAGTTAGGATGGTAAAGAGTGTAATGGTAGAATCATGAACTCTAAAATCCTTCAAAACTGGATTTGAGTTCTATTACTTATATGACCTTGCATCGATTACCCAATTTCAGTGAGTCTCAGTTTCCTCATCTGGGAAATGGGAATAAAAATAATAAAATAACAGTGCTTACCTTTATAGGGCTTTTGGGAGTATTCAATGAAACAATGAATATAAACCCATTTTTTTCACAGTGCGTGCCAGTCATAGAATAAGGACTGAGCAATTTCATTCATTTTATTAATTATATAATATTAATTACCTCTGAGTACAAGAAGAGATCGTTTAATCATAGGATATGGGGATTGATAAGGCAGAATAGGACTCCCCATTAGCTAGGCTTTGAGGCTTCTAGAGAGATGGCCAAAAGAACCTTGTAGGCTAAGTTCTCTGCATTTTTAACCCTGTCCAAGATCTAAGATGTTAGCAGTGGCATGAGTTGGGTCTTTCTGAGCTTCTACTGGTTTACTCTGGGGGTGAGGTACAATGGGGAGAAAGGGAAAGTAGAATTAGAGGCAAAGCTAAAGACTATTTATTTATTTAAAAACTTATTATTGGAAGTATTACATATGTCCCCCTTTTCCCTCATCAACCCCCTTTAGGCCACCCCTGTCCCTCTTCCCAGGCCCTCACTGCCCCACTCTCTGTGTCCATGGGTTATGCATATATGCATATAAGCTCTTTGGTTAATTACCTTCCACCCACCCACCCTCCCCAGACTTCCCTTAAAGATTCCGCACTTTGTTCCATGCTTCCATGTCTCTGGATCCACTTCATTCATCAGTTTATTTTGTTAATTAGATTCCACATACAAGTGAGATCATGGAGGAAAAGACACTAAAAGGAAAAAGGAAGAAAGAAGAAGAAGAGGAAGAGGAAGAGGAGAATTGACAGCTAGTATGGTTATTGTAGCCACTTCTCTAAAATAAGGAATAGATCTTTTCCTGACCAGGAATTGAACCATGACCTCCTGGTTTGTAGGTTGACACTCAACCATTGAGCCACACCAGCCGGGATCGGCTTGATGGTTTTAGTGGTCAAATGCCCATTGGTGAAGGTATGGAATGTAGAGAAGTGACTTTTCCCCCTTTGTATGCCTTCTTACTGACACCCATGGGCATTTTGAGGATTGGCTTTGCATAGTTTGCTGAAGATGTTTTTTCAAAAAATGCACCACAAAAATCCATGTTACAGTTACTGCTTTGGCATATATCCATCAGGGCTCAAGGAGCCAGTATGAATGATCATCAAGATTGGTCTCTTCTATCTAGAATCCCATGAGGGCATTCACATCTGTTCCTAGGAACATAAGAAAATAGAAGTTCTAGAGCTAACTAGTTGATCTTGAGCCTGCTAAGAGCTGCTGCTCTTGGACCCTGCTGGAAAAATATCAGTTATGCTGACTAACCCAGAAAGCCCTGATTTTTGCATGGCAGTGGTTGTATCATGAGTGGAACATGGTATCAAACCCCTACTACTCCAAATGAACTCTGCCATTCAGTGGGGTGATTGTACATATCAGGGCCATTCTGATTAATGGTGGCTCATGGAGTGTGACTTACAGAGCTCACCATGTGAGTCCAAGAGCTCGTTGAATCTCTGGTGCCTTTTTGCCAACTTCATGCAAGGAAAAGATGAAGGGGGACTGGTGGCTCTTCTGCACTGGAAGTTAGCTTATTTTACGATTAATAAGGGGAATAGGAGCCCTTTCTGGTATTTTAATTTCTGGGAGAAGCTCAAGTTTCTCAATGAGTTGACTTCTGGTGGCAGACATTTCCTCTAGAACTGCTTGGGTGGTTTCAAAGAGGAAGGTATTTGCCATCATTCTCTCACCCCCGCTGTGTCTCAGGATGATCAACTCCAGAATTCTTCATCCACTGATTGACAAATATACACAACCTGGTTGAGGAGGACACTACTATAGCAATATTTGAAAGGGATTGGAGACATTCCCATGCAGGTAGGGAAAGCCATCTCTAACACAGTGAGCCTTCAGGAGGCTTTTGCATGTTCTAACATTTTGGCAGATCCTAACCTGCTCAGCTGTCAACTCACTTGAAAGAGTGGCTACTTGTGTTCTTCAAAAGAAGTGTTTGTGGTGGGGTGGGGTGGGGTGGGGTAGGGGAAGGAAGCCAACAATACCCTCATTGGTTTTTCAATGAGTTCTGTGTTGCAGCTTACATGGTTCCAAACCTACCCCACTTTTGGCTTATTGCTCAATTAGAGCTAGGGCCTATCTGTTTTCCATTGCTGTGCAACGAGTGCAAAAAAAAAAATTAGTGTCTTACAACAATGCAAATTATCTCTCAGTTTCCATGAGTCAAGAGTCCAGGCACAGTGCAGCCAAGTCCTCTTCTCAAAGGCTCACAAGGCTGAAATCAGTGTATCAGCAAGAAATAAGGTCTTATCTGAAGTTCCAGGTTTTCTTCCAAACAGGTTGTTGTCAGAATTCAATTTTTTTGAGGTTGTAGGGTTGAGGTCTCTGTTTTTTGATAGCTGTCAACCAAGGGTTGCCCTCAGCTACTAGAGGCCACGTGCCATTGCCATTCCTTGCTACATGGTCCTCTCTACAACTTAGCAGTTTGTTCCTTTAAGGCCAACAGGAAAGTATCTGCTATAGCTTCAAATCTCTCTAACTTATATATCTGAACTCTAGACACGCTTTTAAAAGAACTCACCTGATTAGGCCAGGCCCACCCACACTCAAGTGCCAGGGATTTATAGGGGCCTGCACACTGGGTGTGAGGCAACAATCTTGGGAGCCATCTCAGAATTCTGACTACCACAGACTTTTTAAAAATGAGGCCAGCTGCTTTCCACTAACACTCTCCATTCTGGGATGTCAGCAAAGTTGTAAAGTAGTCTTCTGAATCCTTGAACCTGAACCAGACTGTGCTTAAAATTTTTTAGTAACCTTGGAAGACAGGTCTCTCTCTCTCTCTCTCTCTCTCTCTCTCTCTCTCTCTCTCTCTCTCTCTCTCCTAGAACTCTTGTTGAGCCCGCAAGTCAGATAATCTGAGAAGGAAAAAAGCAACTCTGGGGCTTAAGCATCTTGGGTTGACCAAGAGTGAGCAAGCAAGCATTTAAATAATGATTGATAATGTAGCTTTATGTATCTGCTGGGCCAGACTTTCTGATGACCATTATTATATGACTTTATACTCTTTGGAAGTGGTTATGAAGGCCTCTTATCATTTACTGGATAAAACCCTATATTATTTCCTCTTTTCTTGCTCAGCTTGCCAGCTTTTCCATGGTACTTAATGCAGAGGGATCTTTTACTGAAGTGTGTATCAAATTGTTTTTTAAAAAGGAACTACTTTCCCAACTGATCCCTATTCATCACTTCACCCCTCTTGCCCACCCCTGCATTCATCCATCTATAAAAACACCTAGAGAGCACCTTGTGTATGCCTGGTATCCAGGATAGGTGCTGATGATATCTAGATAAGCAAAATGTGGTCCCTGTCTTCAAGGTGATAATAGCTATGACAGAGACATGTGAAAAGAGCTGAAAGCATGAAGCATGGGTGGTAACCTTTGATCTGGGTCTTAAAGAATGTCTAGGATTTCAAGGATGTGGGGATTAGGGGGTGGTATTACAGGTCAAGTGGTCAGCCTGTGCAGAGACCAAAGAATGTGAAAGAACATGTGTGTTTAGGGAATGACTAGTGATCCTGGGAGAGCAGAACATGAGGGTGGGAGTCGGGGTGGGCTGCTGGTAGAATGTAGGAGGGCAGGAAGCACCAGATTGCATAGGGCCTTTAGTGTTAAGAACTTGGCTTTCATCCTACATGCAGTTGGTGAACTAGTTTAAGCTCATGGTCAGATTGGTATTTTGGAGAGGATGTTGTAACATATTTTTTTGGAGATACCAGTAAAGTGACAGTAATTTTAGCTGAATGTCATAAATAAAAGTGCAACTCAAAAGCTATTTTTAAAGAGCCCTGGTACAGTTAAAAAGCAACTAACTTTGAACTTTTAATAGCCACAGTGAGACACATGAAAGAAATATAGTGGTGCCTCTACAAGGAGATACTTGGGAAACAAAGTTCTGGTTGATAAAGTCAGCAAACAGAAAGAGGTTGTGCCAGTGATGGTAGCTGAAGAAGTAAGAGGGTCAGGGTGTCTGTTCCTGAAACCTCCTCCATAAGGGTCAGGGCCTAGCCCACCTGAGTGGGGCTCCACACCAAGGGGGTCTCGTGGCTAGGACACTTGAATGGACTCTATACACCAAGGGCAAGAGAGGCCCAAGAGTACATGGTTCTGCACAGTGAATAATGTTGGAGCAGGGACCACCTTGCTGGGAGAGAAGACAGGTACCGCTAAGTTAGGAAACAAGGAGATTCCTCTTCCAGGACAAGTCTTCCTCTGCCTCCCATAGCATGCCTCTACTTCTAAGAAATTGCTGACTGCGAAGATGGCTCTTCTATTACTTCATCTTCCTTTATTGAATTTGGGCATTCATTCAATAAATATTTATTAAGTGTTTGCTAATAAATATTTATTATGTGCCAAGTACCATTCTAGGTGATAAGAGATCCAGTGATGAACAAAATATGCAATGTCTCTGCTTTTATAAAGTTTACATTCTGGTAGAGGAGACAGACAAGAGACCAGTAATGAAATTAGTAAAGAACATACTTTTAGGTAGTGGTGAGTGCTGTGAAGATGTTAATAAAGGATGATGTGATGAGAGAGACTGGGAGGGGGCTTTAACATTGAGGTTCTCTCTGGGAAGTAACATTTGAACTGACTTGAATGCTACAAAAGAGTCAGCCGCACAGCTAATTTGGGGAAGAACCCTCCAGGCAGAGAAAGCAACAAATGCAAAGACCCTGAGATTGCAAGGCGTGGGTGTGTTGGGAGTTAGTAAGAAGGCCAATGAGAAGAGAAAGTAGGAGGGTAGCAGGATCAGTGGGCAGTGAGGCATTGGCATTGGAGCCAGATCACATAAGGTTCAAGGTAAGGAGCTAGGATTTATCTGAGCATGATGGTAAGCCACTGGTCAGGAGGAAGGTGTTGAGTAGAGGGCTGACATTACTGATGTAGATGCTGTATGCAGAATAGGGAGGCAAAGATGGAAGCAGTGAGACCCATTATTGCAGTAATCCAGCAACAAGATAATGGCAGTTCAAACATAGCAAGAAATAGTTGCATTTCAGAAAGATAACGAAGGAGGAGTCACAGGATTTACTGTTGGATTAGATGTAGCATGGGAAGGAAATAGTGGAATCAATGCTGCTGGGCTTTAGTCTGAAGATCTGGCTAGTGGCATTTCCTGAGATGAGGAAAATGTGGGGAAGACAGTGTGAGGAGAACCAAGAAGTTGATATGCACTGTGAGGTGGAAATGGTGGCTAGGCAGTTGGTTATAGGAATATGGAATTCAAGAGGTCTAGTCTCAATAAAGAGATTTTGGAGTCCAGAATGTAGATAGTATTTAAAGTCTGAATGAGATAATCTAGGATATGGTAGCCACTAGCCTCATATGTCTATTGAGCACTCGAAATGTGGCTAGCCCAAATTGAAATGTGCTATATGTTTAAAATGCAACCCAGATTTCAAAAACGTAGTGAGAAAAGAATGTAAAATATTTCACTTATATTATTTTTATAATGATTACATGTTGAAATGACATTTTGTTCTATCGAGTTACATAAAATATTAAAAGTAACATCACCTGCTTCTTTTTGCTATTAGAAAAATTTAAATTACAAATTATGTGTCTCATAGTAACATCTTAACTAATAAAAGCGTAATATTGAAATTAACCATTTCTCTGAGACACGGTAAGCCACGCCCACCAGCCAATCAGAGCAGCTGTATGCAAATTAGCCCAGCCAACATGGCGGCCACCACTCATGGACCTGAGTAAACGGCAGCTTCCATTGCAGCAGGAGTGAAAGTGAAACTGCGGCATGCTCCGCTTAAACTGGCTCAAGCAAAACACACGTTTGAAACAAAATAACAATCATAGAATCCTCGGGAGCTGAAGGAAACAGCAGGCCTGACCTCACCACTAAGTAACATTGTGTCATTATAGAGGCTGCGAGGTGAAGCAGAGAGGAGGCTTCCTTAGTTAGTAGGCCGGCTTAAAGGAACAGCATCAATTATAGAAGATAAACAAACCCCAGAAACCTGTGTCCAGCCAGCCTTGCTGGGACATTGGGTCAATGGGAGCTGTGGGCAGCCTTAAAGCTTGAAAGCGCCAATCAGCCCATCACCCACGCTGGCCACACCCCAATGGGGTGAGGGACATTCCTGGGGGGCTTGGCCAGTCTGCAAACAGCCATCAGCCCCTCACCCAGGCTGATCAGGCACCCCAGCAGGTGGACATCCCCCGAGGGGTCCCAGACTGTGAGAGGGCACAGGCGGGGCTGAGGGACCTCCTGAGTGCACAGAGCGGCTGCAGGGCAGAACAGTGCAGGACCCAGGACCCATGAGTGGGAAAGAGGCAGCACAGTTGGCGAGCTGCTTGGCGGCTCCCCAGGCCCTTTGAGGGGCACCGGGGAGCAGGAAAGAGGCGGTGGGGGCCGGGGGCCTGCTTAGCAGCTCCCCAGGCCCTTTGAGGGGCAACGGGGAGCGGGAAAGAGGCGGTGGGGAGCCGGGGCCTGCTTGATGGCTCATCAGGCCCTTTGAGGGGCACCGGGGAGCGGGAAAGAGGCGGTGGCCTGCTTGCCAGCTGCCCAGGCCCTTTGAGGGGCATCAGGGAGCGGGAAAGAGGCAGTGAGGGGCCGGGGGCCTCCTTGGCGGCACATCAGGCCCTTTGAGGGGCACCGGGGAGCGGGAAAGGAAGGCAGCAGGGGACTGGTGAGTGGGAAAGAGTCAGCGGCCTGCTTGGTGGCTCCCCAGGTCCCTTCCGGGGATCAGGGAGCAGGAAAAGGCTGGCCTGACCACGAGGTAGGGTTTTCCCTGCTTCCTGGTGGCTGGAGGAAGATGGGCAGTAGGCAAGCTTGGGAGGCAGGCAGCACCCAGCCCTGGCCACAGTTCAAAAAAGAGAACAACATGCAGGGGAGGGCAAGAGTCTGAGAGATTAACATAGAGGGGGTGCCTGCTCCAAGCCTCGACGGTGTGCCTGGGGGCAGGCCCCCAGCAGGTAGACACACACAGGAAGACTGCTCCAAGCCTCAGATGCAGCTGGGGGCAGGTCCCCAGTGGCGACATACACACACAAAAGGCACCTGGCAGACTGGGGCCATCATAGGACATCCACTGAGGGGTTCCAGACTATGAGAGGGGGCAGGCTGGGCTGAGGGACCCCCACCTTCCCCCCGTGCACGAATTTCGTACACCGGGCCCCTAGTATTTATATAATGATATGGGTCTAGGAAGTGATTGTAGATAAATTCGAGGGAAGGCCCAGATCAGAACCTTCGGGTGCTACAACATTTCAAATTTAGAGCCAGCAAAGGATATTAAGAAGGAACAGCCAATGATGAAAATTAGAGGAGTGTTGTTCATGATAAAGGCAAGTGATACAATTATTCAAAAGGAGGGAGTGTCCTGCTGCTGTGATGTCAAATAAGTGTCCATTGAATTTAACAAGGGCAGTTTGGGTGAGGTGGTTTGAAAGCCATTTAGTTTGGAAGCCTGATTGGAGACCGTGTAGGAGAATAAGTAAAGAAATAAATATAGTAAGTATAGATAATTCTTGAATTTTGCTTTAAAGAGATGCAGAGAAATGGGGTAGTAACAGGAAGAGGATTTTCCATCGAAGGGAGGTTTGTGTGTTTTGTTATAGCTATTGGTTTGTTTGTTTAGAAGGGGAGATAGCTCAGCTGATGGTGGTGCTGTTTTCAGGCCCCAGGAGTCAGTTGGGAAAACAAAACAAGTGTGCCAAAAACAAATTTGAGACATTCTAAACTCAAGAGCTAGTTAAGTGGAATGATAGTTAATTTGAATTATTCTATTAGTGCTCTAAGGATTCAGATGCTGCCAAGATGCCCCCTTTCTTTGTTCTCCCTTTAATCTTCCATATAGGGTGGGGCAAAAGTAGGTTTTTGGTTGTGAGTATGAGAAACAGTTTATTCTTGTATAAGTAGTCATTAATTATTGCATTATTTTCCATATGAATAACTGCAAACCTACTTTCCCCCCACCTTATATATTTTCTCTTTGGTTATTGTTTCCCTTTCTTTTACTCCTGACAGTGGTGGATCAAGGACAATCTTAGTCTGCTGTGGCCCGGTATTTTGGAAAAAAATGCTCCTTTTTCATGTACTTCTCTAAAGCTCAGAGATAGTTTATTTCCCCAGTGTCTGAAAAGCCTTCCTTAATTCCTACCATTTGCAACAGCATGGATGGACCTGGAGAGTATTATGCTAAGTGAAATAAGCCAGTCAGAGAAAGATAAGTATCACATGATCTCACTTGCATATGAAATCTAATGAACAAAATGAACTGATGAATTAAATAGATCCAGAGACAAAGAATCATGGAACAGATTAACAACTGTTAGAGGCAAGATGGGGGTGGAGGGGTGGAGGTGGGGAGAGATTAACCAGGGAATTTATATGCATGTATGCATGACCCATGGACACAGACAATAGTGTAGTGAAGACCTGGGAGGGGCAGGAGCAGGATGGAGGGGGTCAATGGGAAAAAACAAAGGGACATCTGTAATATTTTCAACAATAAATATAAATTTTAAAAAAATAAAAAAGTAGTTCTGAAAAAATAAAAATAAAAAGCCTCCTTAGTGGCAGGGGTGGGGTGCTGCCATATTTATTAAGATGGTCCAGAAACTCACCAGTGATGGCCCAAGCAACTTTTCTGTTCTTCTTCTGAATTTCTGAGGGGCTTCTGAATTGCCCTACCCCTTTGTTTCTTCCAGATGTCCAGATGAAGTGTGTATGTGTGTGTATGTATGTGTGTGTAAACTAGTGAGCACAGTGTAGGCCTGGGGCTTAGTCATCTTCAGGCAGAATTGTGATATTGGCAGATAGTGTTTGAGTGACTTCCAACAAAGTGTCCACATTAGCCAAAGCCCACCAGAAGCACACCTGCTGTTGAAGAAGTTGGGTTTATTATTCATTGCAGCGAGAAATAATTCACACCATAGGACTTTTCAGTAAGAGAGTCTGAAGCCATCCTGACATTAGAGCCCTGTCAGCTCTCACTGCAGTTTGGAAAGCCTTTGCTTTCCAAGTCAAAGGCCTCAGTCACTCTTGCTGGGTGACCTCTCAAGTTCACCTTAACCTCAGAGCCTGTGATCATCCCTCTCTACTTCCAGAGGTGTATAAAGAGCTTATGGCTATAAACAGCAGTACAGATGGGCCTGGAGTCCATCCATTAAGCTGCAAGGACAGCTTGGGACCAGAGAAGATCTGGAGGGTTGGCACTCCAAAACTTACTTAACCCCACTGGATGGCACTTGCCTCTCTACAGCCCTCTTGTTGTGTGTATGAATACAGCACCTTTTTCTGGGTTATGGTGCCCATCACATCTCCCCACAAAATTCTAATAAAAGCATCTAATCTAATAAAAGAGTAATATGCTAATTGTGTCACTACACTATATCCCAAGCCATGCCCACCAGCCAATCAGAATGACTATATGTAAATTAACCCAACTAAGATGGCGGCCAGCAACCACAGAGCTAGAGCAAGCAGGTGGCTTCCTTGCCCTGGTGATGGAGGAAGCTGCCTGCCTAGGCAGGCAGTGGCCTCCGCTCAAGGCAACAAAGTTTCAATTATAGAAGATAAATAAACCCCAGATACCTGCTTCCAGCCAGACTTGATGGGAGCTTGGGGCACTGGGGGCTATGGCCAGCCTGCAAACAGCCATCAGCCCCTCACCCAGGATGGTCCTACTCTCATGGGCTGAGGGTCCCTGCTGGGGGGCTTGGCCAGCCTGAAAACGGCCCTCAGCTCCTCACCCAGGCTGGCCAGGCACCCCAGCAGGACACCCCACCCTGAAGGGGCTGTGGCCAGCCTGAAAATGACCCTCAGCCCCTCACTCAGGCTGGCCAGGCATTCCAGGGGGGACCCCTACCCTGAACAGGGTGTGGCCAGTCTGAAAATGGCCCTCAGCCTCTCACCCAGGCTGGCCAGGAACCCCAGTGGGACCCCCACCCTGATCCGGGACACCCTTCAGGGCAAACCAGCCGGCCCCCACCCATGCACCAGGCCTCTATCCTATATAATAAAAGGGTAATATGCAAATTGACTCTAACAGCAGAACCATTGGGAATGACTGGTCACTATGACACACACTAGCCACCAGGGGGCAGATGCTCAATGCAGGAGCTTCCCCTGGTGGTCAGTGCATCCCACAGGGAGTGCTCTGTTCAGCCACAAGCCAGGCTGACAGCTACCAGTACAGTGGTGGTGGTGGGAGCCTCTCCTGTCTCCTCAGCAGCGCTAAGAATGTCCGACTGCAGTTGAGGCCTGCTCCCCACTGGCAAGTGGAAATCCCCATAGGGCTCCTGGGCTGCCAGAGGGATGTCTGACTGCCAGCTTAGGCCCGATCCCTCAGGGAGTAGGCTAAGCCAGCAGGTGGACATCCCCCGAGGGGTCCCAGACTGTGAGAGGGCACAGGCTGGGCTGAGGGACCACCCCCCGTCCTGAGTGTGAAAGTTTTTGTGCACTGGGCCTCTAGGTGATTTATAAAAATTTGAATATCAACTTCCCTAGACCTATCATTCCTAGCTTTTGCTAGAAGGCTAGATTCAGTTGAAAATTTAGAGTTGGTTCTCAATTGATTATCTGCACTAATAGAAAAGAGCATAAGGAAAGATAAATTTCCCACAACATGAAATCAGTAAAGGTGGAATTTTTCTTTTGGTGGTCACTCTGATTGTTTCCCACTTTTGGTTCTGTAAAACAATGCTGTGATAAGCATCCTTGCATGTATATTTTTGTATATAAGTGTGAGTATATCCGCAGGGTAAAGTACTAGCAGTAATGCTACTGAATCAAATGGCATAGGCATTTTTTATTTTGCTACTGTAAACTTGCTCTTACAGAGCAACTCACATTCCATGATGTATGAGAGTGTTTATTTTTTGCATACATTCAGCAATGGAACATCATCAAAATTAAAATTTTTTTGACAATCTGAAAAGGGAAAATGTTAGCTTGATATTATTTTTAAAATAGGATTTTATTGATTTTAGAGAGAGACGGAGAGGAACACCAATGTGAGAGAGAAACATCAATTGGTTGCCTCCCAGTTGGGGCCAGGATTGAACCTGTAACCCAGGTATGTGCCACTGAATGGGAAAAGAACCTGAGACCCTTTGGTGCACAGGCCTATGCTCTAACCATTGCCAGGGCTAGATCAAGTTTTTTACATTTGTCTTTCTTGGGGAGGGTGGGTTACAGCTTTATTGACATACAATTCACATACTACAAATTAATCCACTTAAGGTATAAAAATCAATGCATTTTAATATGTTCAAAGGTTTGTGTAACCATTATAACAATTAATTTTAGGACAATTTCGCCACCACAAAAACAAATCCTGTTTGCCCTGGCTGGGTAGCTCAGTTGTATATTATACATTTTGCCTATCTGACAAAAAATGGTATCATTTTAATTAATTTACAACAAAATAATAATTATCTACCTTTTTTTGCTACGAAGTGTCTTTAAAAAAATAAGTTATCTATACTTGTATATAAGGATTTCTAGTACCAAGAATTAATCAATCAGACCCAACCTTATTATGTGATGTGACCAATAATATGCAACTCTATTATATGACCTATAGATTATGATTCAAGACAGGGCACTCACACTGGACAGCTATTGTTGTGATTACTGCTGTGATTTTTAATTTGACAATCTAATGGAAAAGAGGTCAGTGCGCCTGACTAGTCAGGTATTGCATGTTTTTAAAATTCTTGTGGTACACCGGTTAAAAATTGCTGGTCTAGCTGAAGGAATAAGGAGTACGGTAAAATGATTGTATTATGTTCTGGATATCAAATGATGATCTTTTGCTTTTTTACTCTATATTTTACTTTAGTGATCCTATTATGGTACCATCACTAAGGGAAGCTTCCGCCAATCTGGAAGTTCTGGAGGCCAGTGATGAGGGTAAGTAACTCAATAAAATCTTGATAATTAGAACTAGATTTGTTTACTATGTTTAACAACCCTAGGAAAGAAAATCAAGTCACAAGCGAACAAGTTGATAATCAAATTTCTAACATTAGGTTCAGTTCACATTTACTTTTAGTCTTCTAACCTCTTCACTTTCATTTCCAATCTGATACTCAAAAAGTTTGCCTGAGGGTCTGTAATCTTATTTGGGGATGGTTAATAGGTTCTACTTACTAAGGCAGAGGAAGTATTTCTGTTTAATCAAGAAAAATAAAATCAGAACAGCCCATGATCAGAGAGATTCAACTGAGGTTTCTCTGTAGCTAGTAATCCAGATTTAACCAAGAGTAAAGGGGAAGTAGAAACAAAAGATGCCACCATAGGCTTCCGTTAAATAAGATTCAATTAAAACATTTTTCTTGTTGTAAAACTTACTCAGATGTTTATAATTGCCTAAATTATGGTGCCAACTATGAGTGATGGGTGTCCATGAGTGATAGAAAGGGAGGCGAAGGCCACTAAACAATAAGCTTCATTGACACTAAAAAAAAGGAAAAAGAGGAATCTAAGATATTAAATGAGATATTGAAGTTAAAGACAAAACTGACTTTAACAACTCACTGAGTTATGGTGTAGAAAGACTTGGTATGGAAGGACAGAGAGAAGGCAATCTTCTGGGGGCTTCCTGGAGGCCAGACTTCACTGATGATGTGGAGTGGAGGGTACTAAGCATGGTACATGGATCTTCAAGGAGAGAGTTTGGGTATTCATCTTTGTGTCACTATTGTTTAGTATTGGGCCTCAGAGAGTGATTAGACACTCAAAATTTATAAAGAATGAATTAAATAAATGAATGATATGCCTCCTCACCTAGGCAGCCCCAAACACTAAACCAACTGACCTATCTTTTTGCATATGAGCTAGACATACGCCTACAAAAGAAGATGGCGATGCAAGGCAGCTTGGTGAAGAATGAGGGTAAGGAGATGCCTTTTCCCTATTCCCAAGATTTTTTGTTGTTAATCCTCACCCAAGGATGTCCTTCCATTGATTTTTAGAGAGAGTGGAAGGGAGAGGGAGAGACAGAGAGAAACATTGATATAAGAGAGACATATCGGTTGGTTGATTCCTGCATGCACCCCCACCAGGGCCAGGGATCAAGCTTGCGACTGAGGTACATGCCCTTTACCTGATTCAAACCTGAGACCCTTCAGTCTGAGTGCCAACCCTCTATCCATGGAGCCAAACCAGCCAGGGACCTAAGATATTTTTAAAAACTAAACATTTGGGTACATGTTTAGTATTAGTCATTGCTAGCCAGAGAATAAGGTGGGTATTGGGATGCTGAAGGGAAGAAAGGCTAGTTAGAAATGTTTTCTTTCTAAGCAGCAGTGCAAGAGAACAAGGTCACCATTATGTGATGCATTTTTAAAGGTAAGTTCAACTTAGATGAGCTGCCTGTGTGCATGGTGGATAAACAAATATACAACCCAGCAGCAATGATTCCATCATTGGATTTAATGGTATTTTCTTCTCTGGGGGGAAATCTGCCTGCCATGGGCCATTTTCTGGCATGTGACACACTGCAGGCCCTCATTGGATGAGGATGTTGAAAGCTACTGCCTCTTTGAGAATACATAGTCCTTAGGCTTGGGTAGGGAAATGAATGGCTTGGTTATAGAAGTCCAGACAGCTGTCAGCTCTCAGTTGTCAGCTCACTGACCACCACTGCTGTACCTTATGGGGCATAAAGTACCCAGTGTATAGGTGACCTACATAAACATTGCTGGATACAAGTGTGGGTTTTGACCCAAATCTGCTGTATAGGTCTATCTTCCCTTACACTTTTAGCAAATCCTGAAACCAACCCTCACAGGACTCAGCTGCTGGCGATTTAAAGGCACCCCTTTACAAAGAAAGCTTGAAAGACCATTTTATACACTTGAATACATGGCAACTGTCTCAGATTCCATTAAGGGTTCAAAAGTAACATAGCATTTGGACAGTTTCCAGCTTTGTAGCTCACACCCAGGGCTGATCTCCATACATGGAGTCTGATGTGGTTCATGATGGGTAGGTCTCCTAATCCAGAGTAGCCTTAAGGTTTGGCATCTTGCAGCATGCCTTGCACTGTGCTATTTGTTAAAGGGACTTTAAAGAAGGCCTGCCTACAACCTTGATAAGGGGACAGTAGCTAAGATTTAGAACTATATCTTATCCTTTTTACATGATACGCAAAATATAGTAAGTACTTGATTGTAATAAATATTTGTTGAACAGATGAATGAACTAATTAATGTGCAGACTAGAGAGCATTCAGATACAAATGCTCTTTTGGTGCTAACACTCAACTTATAGGTATGCAGAGAGAAGCGTGAAATTGAGAGAAAAGTGAATGCCTAGTGAGTTAGGTCTAAACAGAGGCTGCCTAAACACTACACAGAAGCTTAGGCCTGAGCTTCTGCACTTATCAGCAAATCAGATACTTTGTCACACAAAAAAGTTGCCAGGTCAATTCCAGGTCAGATCACATGCCTGAGTTTCGGGGTCTATCCCCAGTAGGGAGTGTGCAGGAAGCAGCCTACCAATATTTCTCTCCCTCTCCCTCCCTCTCTCTAAAATCAATAAAAAATGTCTTTTTTTTTAAAAAAAAAGAACAAACCAAATGAATGGTGCTATGGTCCCTGGTAGCAAAAGCCAAGATCTGCAGGGCACCTGGGATCATAGTCCTTCTTCATATCACAGAGACCCTGTTTCCTCTTGTCTTCCCTTGCACCATCACACTATGCATCACTTTAATTCCAAAATAGGAAAGAAGAAATCCAAATTTAAAGCCTTTAAGAATTTTTTTGGCAAGAAGAAGAAAAAAGAAACTGAAGGTATCCAGAGAATAAGAAGCAGCTTGAAACCAAGCTCATCTAACAGCAGTATCAACGACTCTTCTCTGAATCTGGTTGAGGAAGACCAAGAACTTACATTTAGGTAAGCTCTGGGAGGCTGGTGTGAGGGGGTTAGAGGGGAATGAGGACAGGATAAAGGGAAAATTACTAGAGCCAGGTCCCCCTTTGGTAGCCAATCACTGATGGGCCTTTGGTTCCAGGGACTTTTGGCCTCCATGCCTGTGGAGACTGGGTTGGTGGCCATTGTCAATGCAGCCATTTCCCAGTGCCCTTTCTCTGTGCTCATGTGTAGACTTGTCGTCTGGGCCACACAGCTCAATGGGTTGGAACATGGTAAATGCACACCCCATTCCCCAAGAGCTCTTGGTGGAAGGCACAGTAGATCAAGGAAACCCTCCCCTGTCATAGCTACAAGAACTTGAGAAATGGGGTCTACCACTAGAGCTACAGGCCTCTGTTTTATCCTATCTAATAAAAGAGCAATGTGCAAATGAATCATCACTCCAAGACAAAGATGGCAGTGGCTGGGACAAGACAACGCAGGAAGCAGCCAGGGTGACGATGCAGGGGTTCTGCCCCAGCCAGCTGGAGGAGGGCTTCTGGGCCTGCTTTGTTGCTGCTGCCGCTGGGGTGGAAGAGCTGTGACACAAGCCTTCAGGGGGCCTGGCACCCAGCAGCTCCAAGCCCCGCAGTTGAGGCAGCACTGGGGCCGCTGGGGCCGGAGGAGCAGATACATAGGCCACAGGGGGGCCAGCACCCAGCAGCTCCAAGCCCCGCCTCAGCACTGGGGTCACTGGGGTCAGAAGAGCAGAGACCCAGCCTGCAGGGGGCCCAGAACCCAGTAGCTCCAAGTCCTGCTGCTGAGGGGGCACTGGGGTCGGAGGAGCAGAGACACAAGCCCACAGGGGGCCCGGCACCCAGCAACCCCAAGCCCAGCCTCAGTTCTGGGGTTGGAGGAGCAGAGACACAAACCTTCAAATGGGCCTGGGACACAGCAGCTCCAAGCCCTAGAGTCACAGAGGCACTGGGGCCACTGGGGCTACAGCAAAGACACAAATCTGCAGGAAACCTGTGGAAAGGGAGCTAAACTATCATAACTTTATCTCCCTTTCCACAAGATGGGAAAACTGACCCTGATTTATTTAGTGATATGGCCCACACCTTTCTACAAGCACAGCGTATGCTATGACCACTCCCAGGAAGGTCTGGTCAGAATACTGTCTCCAGGGAATAACACTACTGTGGCAAATCATCTAAGAGAGGAAACAAGCTTTTGTTGGGTTTATTCTGAAGGTCAGAGAACATGCCACCCCAACATAAGCCATATTGTTATATTGATGATCTTGAGCTGCAGGTGCTTGAAAAACAGCAAATGCAAGGAGAGGCTTTCACTGAAGTATCCTGATCTGCCTAAAATTGGACCCCCACAAAAGGTTCTCTCGATGGGAAAAGTGTCATCAGCCAGTGAAGTCTGACTCCTGTCACAGGACAAGAGACTAGAAGTTGACATCACACCCAAACTTTGTTACAAACTATCTCCTCGATCCCCATTCATCTTTCCTAAAACTCATGTACTCTCCTCTAAGAGGCCTAGATATCCTGTCCCCTTTCCCTAAGAAGAAGGTATTTAAATCTGGACTCTAAGCCACCTTGGGGAGTTATTAATTTTTCCCTGGGATCTCCCTCATATACATGAGGTACACATGTTAATGAACTTTTGTTTTTCTCTTGGTAATCTGTCTTTCATTACAAGAACCTCTGGTAAGAACTCAGAACTATTTTTTCTCCTCCATAATTCTATCTTGGGAAATCAAGTCCCAGGCTGAAGAGTGAGTTTGCTCAAGTGCCACACAGTCCTGGCTGATGGGAGGGAAGCTTCTAGGGGGAACTCAATGATATTGGCATCAAAGTGGGACAGAGGGCACACGCATGGTTGCTGGTGGGAGTTTAAAGTGGTTCAACATTCTTGGAGGAGGATTTGGTAAAATCGATAGAAATTTTCAAGGTACATCCAAAAGTCTTCTAGGAATCTTATCTGCTGAGGTAAAGCACCAGTGCATAAGCCCTGGTCAGAACCCAGGATGCTACTGCAGGCTCCCCTTCCACAATAGGAAAACCTGCTAACAACTTGTATTTTTAGGACAAGGTGGCATCTATACTAATAAAAAGATAATATGCTAATTAGACTGAACATCTTCCAGACATCCTTCTGGACAAAGCCATGGTGGCATGGCTGAGGCAGAGGCAGTTACATGCGATCAGGCAGGCAGAGGAGAGCAGTTAGGAGGATCAGGCCGGCAGGGGAGAGCAGTTAGGGGAATCAGGCCAGCAGGCAGGTGAGCGGTTAGGAGCTAGCAGCCCCGAGCATTCCCAGATTGGAGAGGGTGCAGGCCAGGCTGAGGGACCCCCCCACTCCTGGGCATGAATTTCATGCACTGGGCCTCTAGTAAGTAATAATAGTCTACATTATTCAGGAAGCTTGGTCTGGTTTGCTTGCCTGGCCCTCAGACTGCAGCTCTGTGATTACTGAGTGAGGGGAGCTAAATCTCAGAATGTGTGAATAAAGTATCAGTGAAGCCATCTAGCTGAGTTGGGGTTATAAATGTGAAGTCACTGTAATAATGTAAAAATGAACAAATAAATAAGCACGCAAACAAAGAACCCAAATCTATTTCTCCCTCTATGTCAGAGACTAGGGGAAATATTACAACTGTTCACAGAAGGCCTGGGGAAGATTGTTTCTGCCCCTGCCACCCTTATTCAAAGTTTCATCTGTGATGCCCCATTTTCCATATCCTATTGTGGAAAATCTGGACACTCAGTACTACCAGCTGTTCCTAGCTCAGTTGGACCCCCCTCTATGGCATCCCACTTGAGGCTGTTCTCCTGACCTTAAACTCCAGACTTATCTGAACTCCCCACAGAGCTCACCTGTGCTTCTCATTCTCTCAAGGCTTTGCTGAGTGGTGATGAGATAGTTAGAAAACATGTTATACTGCCCTCTAACAGTTAGCAAATAAGTGTCCTTAAGGAAGACCTTAATGAGTGCAATGAATATGAGGAATTTCAGATAGCTTTGCTAGTGGGAGAGATGGTTTTGGACAGGGGCTTCTTTCATATCTCACAAATCATACTATTATAGACCATGGCCTTATAGCTCCAAATAAGGCTAAGACAAGCCCTGCTAAAAATAGAAGGGTGGCCCTGACCGGTTTGGCTCAGTGGATAGAGCGTCGGCCTGCAGACTCAAGGTTCCCAGGTTCGATTCCAATCAAGGGCATGTGCCTTGGTTGCAGGCACATCCCCAGTGGGGAGTGTGCAGGAGACAGCTGATTGATGTTTCTCTCTCATCGATGTTTCTAACTCTCTATCCTCTCCCTTCCTCTCTGTAAAAAATCAATAAAATATATTTTAAAAAAATAGAAGAGTGGGGTGTGGAAGGGCATTTTGGTTGACTCCATGCTGTCTCTACAAATTGGCAAGGGCTGTCTCCACCAATATTGTGTATTTCCCCTTCTTACTTGCCCCTCCCCTCCAAAATGATACATTTAGTTTGCCACATTCTCCACAAAGAAGATGTGTGCAGGTGTATCTCTTTGAGGTGGGTGGGGAAAGGAGGGAAGGAGAGAGTGAGAATGAGAGGGAATGGGAGTGAATATAAGTGCATGAGCGAGCTCATATATGAATCAGGGTGCTTTTCTAAGGAACTGAGATGAGTCTTTATTTTGCAAGGAGCATAAATTAATTGAGTGTAATGTGGGAGGTCTGAGGATTACTCCTGACCCCAGTTTCTTACTTACTGTTATGTGATTTTACCTCAACTATGTATAGTCTACATATTGAAATCCAAGAGTCACTTGTTTGTAAACAATGTTGGCGAATGATTAATATGTGATTACACAGCATCTCCAGCAGTAGTTGGTTTTGTCGCATGATGTGACTTTCTGCAGCAATTTTAACGTGTGATGTTCCACAGATGCTAAGCCACACCCCAGCCATGTGCATTTGTTAATCGCAGTGACTGGTGAATGCACACATTTACTAGGCCTATTCAGTAGAAATGTAAAATGACAGTAAAGCATATAAAAAACTTCTTGGTGACATTAAACTTTTCATACATTCATTATTTTAATTACACAAACATGTCTACATAAGAAAAACAGGTACACTAAATTTTCAATTTTTAACATACGCATTTGGAAAACCTAACTATTATATAACGGACTTTCTGCTTTAATGGACATCCTTTGGCTTGAATTAGTCCATTGTATTGAGGTTTTACTGTATTTAATTTTTATGAAATCCACTTATCTATTTTTTCTTTTGTCACTTAAGCTTTTGTGTCATATCTAATACATTGCCAAATCCAGGTCATTAACATATACCCCTATGTTTTCTTCTAAGAGTTTAAGCTCTCATATTTAGGTTTGTGACCAATATTGAGTTAGTTTTTATATACAGGGTGTCCCAAAAATGTACATACATTTTGAATGATTATAAAGTCAGTGTTTGTGAACATACAGTTTATTTAAAATTTTTAAAACAATCTATAGAAATGAATACTTTCTTTTGTCAATGCCTGTTTTCAAACTAATGACTGTCCTGGTCCAGGCACTGCTGATAACAAAGCAATGGAATCTCAAACATCAAGAATCATTTTGTTCAGTATTTGTGTGCCCTCAATTCACTATTGTCAGTTTTATACTATAAACTGTATTTTTTATGAATCCCTATTTAAAAAAAGTCTAGTGGCACTTTAAGATGAATTTTCTTTATTAAAAACTTAATCTAGCTTTACCCATTATTTAAAATCAGTTAACCCTGAAAAAGAGTGAAAATTAAGTGAGTTATTAGCTGTTAAAGTGTGTATACATTTTGGGGGGACACCCTATATATTGTGAGATAAGAACCCAACTTTATTCTTTTGCACATGTCTGTCCAGTTGTCCCAGCACTGTTTGTTTAAAAAACTATTCTTTCCCCCACTGAATGGTCTTAGCACCCTTGTTATAAGTCAGTTAACCAGAGGTGAGTGAGTTTATTTTTGGATTCTCAGTTCTATTCCATTGATCTATGTCTATTCTTAGGCCAGTGCCAAACTGTAGCTGTGTAGTCAGTTTTGACAGTGGCAAATGTGAGTCCTTCAAATTTCTTTTTTTTCCCCAAGATTGTTTTGGCTTTTTCTTCTCTTGCATTTCACTGTGAATTTTAAGACCAGTTTGTCCATTTCTGCAAAAAAAAAAAAGTTTAAAGGCAGTTGGAATTTCATTTAATATCTCATGAACAATTCTGTGTCAGCATTTATGCATCTCCACCCTCCTTCTGTGATGTCTTTCGTAGGCCATATTATAGATATACATGTGTCTTTGGTTCCTATGGCCCTTGTACTGCTTTTACAAGACTGTTTCCTTCTTTTGTAGGGTCAGGAGGAGCATGAGCAAATCCTTATCCCATGAAAGCATCTTCATGTTGGAGTCTGAGCCTGAAAGCCCAGAACATAAAATATACCCCTCTCCAGATACCCGGAGTGGCAGATCTCTGGAGGTAATACTGAACTTGAATATCAGTGCCTATTTAGACTACTCTTCCTTCATTCCTAGCCCACCAAAAAAGAGGGAGGAATTTGGCCCTACTTCTCTGCTGATTCTACCCCCACAGGGCTCTTGTAAACATTGAATGGGAGAATGTACTGTAAATATATGATGTGCTTACCTTGTGCCTGTTACATAGTGCTGAGTAGTGTTACCATATTCACTTTTTTTGACACACACAAGAATTTAAGTATTATGACAGTGACATCCCACTGTTAATGTGCAAGTATTCCAACTTCCATGTTTTTTTCTTTCTTCCACAGAGAGCTCATATTTCCAGAACTTCGTCTATCACTAGTAGTGAGAATAGATCTGTTTCTGGGACTCTGCTTGGAGTGATGCCCCATTACTTGCACAAAAGTGGAATCTGGATTGGAGACTCCAAGATCACTGAGGTAATAGAGTAGAATTGTTCAGAGTATGGCATTGAGTCAAATAGACAGACCTATGCTTAAATTCTTGATCTGCTACCTATTGGCTCTGTAACCTTGGACTGATTACTTAACCTCCACGAGCCTTCTTTCCTCATTTACTATGGGCATAATATTAATATCTATCTCAAAGGGTTGCTTGTGACGATTGATAAAGACTCATAGAGGTTTAAGAAATTTCTCAGGATCTCCCAGATAGTAAGTGATAGACTTGGAAATCTGACCCAGTTGTGTTGACTTTAAAACCTGTGGTCTTTCCGTTAGCACAGTCTCTAAGATGCCCAACTTCTCTGTACTTGCTTCAACAGGGAGAAGGGTACACATTTAGTCTCCACAAAATGCAGCATGTGAGTTCAATCTCCAGTCACATAGAATAATCAAATAATGAAATAAGTGGAACAACAAATCCATGTCTATCCCTCCCTCCATCTCTGGGAAGGCCACACAGGGAAGATACCCTTCTCCACTGGAGAGCTGATTATTCTGTATTTGGCAAAAGGTTACTTGGGTTTATTTTTTATTGATTGATTGATTTGGGAGAGGGAGAGACAGAGAGAGAGAAAAGGCTATTGGTGTGTGAGCTAAGGCTATTGGTCTTTGGTTTGAATAGGTACTAGAAGTGAAAACAGGGAAGTAGAAGATTCTTTGGCATGTTTTTTTCCTTTTTTTAAAAATAAAACTTTATTGTTCAGATTATTACAGATGTTCCTTTTTTTTAAACCCCCATAGCTCCCCTCTACCTGGTCCCCCTCACCCCGTGCCCTTACCCCCCACCACAGTCTTCATCCATAGATGTAAAATTTTTGTCCAGTCCCCTCCCATACCCCGCACACCCTCTTCCCCCTGAGAATTGTCAGTCCATTTCCTTTCTATGCCCTTACTTCTATTCTATTCACCAGTTTATTCTGTTTATCAGATATTTCTATTGACTTAATTGTTATATTCACTGGTTCATAGGTATTTGTTTTCACTTTGTTGTTCATAATTTTTATCTTTACCTGTTTCTTCTTCTTCCTCTTCTTAAAGAATGCCCTTCAACATCTTAACTAATAAAAGCATAATATTAAAATTAACGGTTTCTTCGGGACGGCCTAAGCCACACCCACCAGCCAATCAGAGTGGTGATATGCAAATTAGCCTAGCCAAGATAGCGGAGGCCGCAGCCCCAGTGTGCAGCTTCTCTGGAGCTGCTGCCTCCGCCATCTTGGGAGCCTCTGTCCTGGGAAGGCATCTGGTGCCCTGGGCCGGCTAATAGCTTCCCAGGCAGAAGCCTCCAGGGCAGGGGACCAGCCGGCCGGACCCCGCAGCCCCCTCCTGGGAGGTCGATGGGGTGGCCAGCGCCACCCGATGGGCCTCCCAGGCAGAGAAGCCTTGTGGGGGGGTGGGGAACCAGCCTGCAAGGACCCCGCGGCCCCCTCCTCGGAGGTCAATGGGGTGGCCAGCGCCACCTGATGGGCCTCCCATGTGGAGAAGCCTTTTGGGGGGGGTGGGGATGAGCCGGCGGACCCCGCGGCCCCCTCCTGGGAGGCTGATTTGGTGGCCAGCGCCACCCCATGGGCTTCCCAGGCGGAGAAGCCTGGGGGGTGGGAAGACGGGACTGCTCTTAGCCCCTCACTCAGGCTTGCCAGACCCCCTGGGGTGAGGGTCTCCACTGGGGAGCTTGACCAGCCTGCAAACAGACATTGGCCCCTCACCCAGGCTGGCCAGGCTCACCAGCAGGTGGACATCCCCAGAGGGGTCCCAAACTGTGAGAGGGCACAGGCCGGGCTGAGGAAACACCCCCCCCCCACCGCCCCAGTGCACAAATTTTTGTGCACCGGGCCCCTAGTTTCAAATAATCCTGGTTTGGTGATGATGAACTCCTTTAGCTTTTTCTTATCTGTGAAGCTCTTTATCTGACCATCAATTTTACATAACAGCTTTGCTGGGTAAAGTAATCTTGGTTGTAGGTTCTTGCTTTGAATATTTCTTGCCACTCCCTTCTGGCCTCCATGGTTTCTGTTGAGAAATCAGCTGACAGTCATATGGGTACTCCCTTGTAGGTAATTAACTGTTTTTCTCTTGCTGCTTTTAAGATTCTCTCTTTGTCTTTTGCCTTTGGCATTTAAATTATGATGTGTCTTGATGTGTTCCTCTTTGGGTTCATTTTGATTGGAGTCCTCTGCGCTTCCTGGACTTGTAAGCCCATTTCTTTCACCAGGTAGGGGAAGTTTTCTGTCATTATTTTTTCAAATAGGTTTTCAATATCTTGCTCTCTCTCTTCTTCTGGCATCCCTATAATTCTGATGTTGGTACGCTTGAAGTTGCCCCAGAGGATCCTTACACTATCTTCATATTTTTGAATTCTTTTTTCTTTTTGTTTTTCCGGCTGGGTGTTTTTTGCTTCTTGGTATTTCATATCTTTGACTTGATTCTTGCTATCCTCTAGTCTGCTGTTGGATCTCTGTATATTATTCTTTATTTCAGTCAGTGTTTGCTTAATTTCTGATTGGTCCTTTTCTGTTTTTTTTTGTTTGTTTGTTTGTTTTTTTTGTATTCTCATTAAGATCCTTGAAGGTCTCACTTAATTCCTCGGAGGTTCGTAGAAGATTCTTGAGTAGCTTTATAACTGTGGCTCTGAACTCTATATCCATTTGTTTGCTTTCCTCCATTTCTGTCATTTGTGATGTTTCTTTGTCTTCGCATTTTGGCTGCTTTCCTGCATTGATAGAGTGGTGTTTTCTGTCCCAGCTGCAGTCTGTTAATTTAAGCTGCAGGCAGACAGGTGAACATCTTAGGGCAGGGTCTCAGAGTCACTGGGGCGGAGCAACCCGAGATGGCTTCCCCTCAGCCAACTCTGCGGAATTTTCCATGCCCTGGCGTTTGTTTGCCCCTGAGTCCCCGAGTCTCGGAGCTCTGCATCAGTGGTCGCTGTGAACAGCTCTGGTAGAACGCCACTGTCATCTTCCGCCCTGTTGCCAGACCGCCCGCAAAGCATTCAGTGTGACCTGGGAGCTTGTAAACCCTCCAAGCCGCCAACCCACATGCAGCAGCCACCTCCACCCTTTCACACTACCACCACCCTTTCACGCGTCTGTACCTCTCTGTTTTGGTGCTGAGAACTTCTACTCAGTCTCAATGCACTCCTTCTCTTGCCTTCTAGTTGTAAAGCTTCCACTCTCTTGGTTCTGGAGTATGGTTGTTTAGCTTTATTGTTGTATTTTTTAATGTGTTTGTGGGAAGCTGCGCATTCAAGTATATACCTTATGCCGCCATCTTGGTTCTCTCTTTGGCATGTTTTTTTAAAATTTTGTTTTATTACTTTAAGTATTATAAAGATGGTTAAATAAGTTTCCATTTTTCCCCTTGACCTTGCCCCGTCCTCCCCTACCCCCCAGTGTCTTGTGTCCATTGATTATGCTTACATGCATGCATATAAGTCCTTCAGTTGATCGATTAGCTCCCTTCCAACCCTCCCGACCCTTCCAGCTATAGTTTGACAGTCAATTCAATGCTGTTCTGCCTCTGTATCTGTTTATGTTCATCAATTTATAATGGTCTTTGGCATGTTTTTTAACTTTGTGTTCTTAGTCCTTTAACCATTAAGCAAAAATAAAACACCTATAATTTTGAGGAAAGTACCCAAGTTTTAATTTTTTTCCTTTTATACTCCTCCTTAACAGATTCCACCACTGCGCTCACACCAGCCCAACATCAGCCCAACCCTGACAGGATTTGACACAATCTATAAGGACATTGAAGAAATCTTTGCTGCTGCTGAGTCACGTGTTACCCTCCAAAAGAAGGCTTTTCCACCGATGTTGACAATAGAGAAGGTTAGCCCCATCCTAAGTGGCAGGTTATGTGGAGGTAGTGGTAGGTAGAGCACAAGTCAGAGGCATAGTTTCTCCTTGACTTTTATTTTCTCCTGTTGTAGCTCAATACTAGGAAGATTTGGGGGGAAGGAGAGGCCATTCTTGGTTTTTTATTTACATGGTGATTTACATTTTCTATCCAGTTCTAAAAGCCAAATAATTAGTCTTCAAGTTATAAACAATAGGAGGCTGCATCTGAAGAAAAAATAGTTTTCAGATGTTTTCAGTTATTTTGGGAAGAAAATAATGGATATTTTGATGGAAGTAAAGCCTCTATAGATTTAAGTGCCAAAATCTTAAGGTTAGGGCATGTAATATTATTTGAGAGACACATATCCATATGAAAAAAAAATCATTTGACATATGAGAGGGCATGAATGTGTATTTCATATATCTAAGCTTGTCAACGAAATAATATTCATCAACAATTGGAATATGAATAGATTGTGCCCACATCAACATTTCTATTCTCAAACTAATGTGTAGTTAATTTAATTGTTTGTTATTGAACTTTTGAGGGCTTTTAAAGTGAAGTAGAATTTTGAACAATTAACATTGGGAACTATAAAGTAAACAGAAGGGTAATTTATAATGAAGATAATTGGCCAGTCAGCAAAAAAACTATGTTTTGATGTTAAAAGATTATATCCTATATAATAAAGAGGGAATATGCAAATTGACCATTGCTCTGGTCAATTTGCACCCACAGCTGAGGCTAAGTTCCCATAACAAGCCTTAAGGAGCAATCAGCAGGGACCTGAGGCTGTGCGCCCACCCACTTCCTGCATGGGGCTTGACAGGGGACCTCAGGTCATGCCTTCCACCTGCAGGGCTTGACAGGAGACCTCAGGCCATGCCCCCGCCCTGGCCCCAGGCCAGGGGACCTGAGGCTGTGCCCCCCCACCCAGCGGGACTTGATGGGGGCCCTCAAAGTGTGCCCTCTGCCCTGGTGCTGGGCTAGGGGACCTCAGGCCATGCCCACCACTCCAGCACCAGGCCAGGGGACCCCAGGCTGTGCCCCCTGCCCCGGCGCCAAGCTGGGGATCACAGGCCACTCCCTTTGCCCAGCAGGGCTTGATGGGGGACCTCAGGCCATGCCCCCCTGCCCTGGCACCCAGGGGACATGAGGCTGCACCCCCCACCTGGCAGGGCTTGACAGGGTGGGACCGGCCAGGTCTGGATCTAGCCCAATGAAGGGGGGCCATCCAGGTTTGGGTCTCGAGTGATTTTGACGTGCATGTGGGTGGTTGAAGACTTGACTCTGGGTTCCATGGTGCACCCCAGACTCTGACAGGAGGAAGATTTTCATATACGTTTTACTAATTTTCTTTACTCTATGACACTTCTATTATAGAGAAAGGGCAAATAGTAATATTAAAATATTTCCTCTAATTAATCCCCTTTTAATGTGCACGAATTTCATGCACTGGGCCACTAGTATATGTATATATATATATATATATATATATATATATATATATATATAGTGAACAACATAAAATGATGAACAAAAACAGATTCAGAGACAGAGAAACATCGATCAGATGCTCAAACCTCAGAGGGAAGGTAGGGGAGGGTGGGGGTAAGAGGGAGAGATCAACCAAAGGACTTGTATGCATGCATATGAGCATAAACAATGGACACAGACAACATGGGGTGAGGGTGAGGGCAAGACTGGGGGGATTGGAAGACAATGGGGAGATAAAGACACATTTTTAATACCTTAATCAATAAAAAGTTTTTAAAAATAAACACACATAGACACACAAAGATTCTATAGAGAGAAGTAGCCTTCATTTAAATATGTCAACCAAAAAAAAAACCCAAAACAAAACAAAACACCAGTTAGGTTAGGATCAAAGGTAAAGCACAGGCTGGCTATAGGGGGATGGATGCTCACTGATTTGTGGATTTAGGCTATGATTATAAGTTTTTTTCCTGCAGATTATCATAAAATGAGATGACTTGGCACATTCAGTCTGAATTGGTGGAAGGATTGAATTAGATAATTTTATTGAAGTAAAATTCACATAACATGTAATTTCTCATATTAAAGCGTATAATCTAGTGGCTTTAAGTATATTCACAACATTGTGCAACCACTATCTAGTTCCAAAATAGTTTGTTTCCCCCAAAAGGAAGCCCCATAGCTATTAAGCAGTCACTCATCATTCCTCCCTCCTCTCTGGATTTTTCAATTCTGCATACTTCATATAAATGTAATCATACAGTATGTGGTCTTTTGTGTCTGTCTTGTTTCACTTAGCATAATGTTTTTAAGGTTCATCCATGTTATAGCACATATCAATACTTAAGTCCTTTTTATGGCTGAGTAATATTCTATTGTATGGATATATCATGTTTTGTTTAGCTATTCATATATATCTACATATTTGTTATTGTAAATATTGCTGCTGTGAACATTCATGTATAAGTTTTTGTTTAAGCATCTGTTTTCAATTATTTTGGATATATACCTCAGAGTGGAATTGCTGGGTCATATGGTAAGTCTATGTTTAACTTTTTGAGGAGCCATTAAACTGTTTTCCCTAGTAGCTACTCCACCTACATTCCCACCAACTGTGTATGAAGGTTCCAATATATCCACATGTTGGAAAACTCTTTTCATTTCCTTTTCTAAAAAACAAACAAACAGTCATTCTACTGGGTGTGAAGTGGTATCTCATTGTGATTTTGATTACATTTCCCTAGTGACTAATAATGTTAAGTGTTTTTTGATGTACTTATTGATCATTTGTATATCTTCTTTAGAGAAATGCCTATTCAAGTTCTTTGGCCATTTTATTTTATTACTATTTTTAAAATATATTTTATTGATTTTTTTTTTACAGAGAGGAAGGGATAGGAATAGAGAGTTAGAAACATTGATGAGAGAGAAACATCAATCAGCTGCCTTCTGCACACCCCCCACTGGGGATGTGCCCGCAACCAAGGTACATGCCCATGACAAGAATCAAACCTGGGACCTTTCAGTCCAACACTCTATCCACTGAGCCAAACTGGTCAGGGCTCTTTGGCCATTTTAAAATTGTTTTTGTTATTGTGGTTGAGTTGTAAGAGTTCTTTATGTATTCTGGATAGTAGACCCTTACTAGATATATGATTTGCAAGTATTTCCTCCTATTCTGTGAGTTGTCTTTAAACTCTATTCAAGAGAAGAAAATTGATCAAAATTTTAAACATTTTGATAAGGTTTAATTTATTATTATTTTTTCTTTTGCTACTTATGCTTTTGTGTCATATCTAAGAAACCATTGCCAAATCTAATATCATGAAGGTTTACCTCTATGTTTTCTTCTAAGAGTCTTAGGTCTTATATTTAGGTCTCTAATCCATTTTGAGTTATTAATATATGGTGTGAGATATGATATACATAACTTCATTCTTTTGCACATGGCTGTCCAGTTATCTCAGCACTATTTGTGGGAAAGACTGTTCTTCCATTTAGTGGTCTTGGCACCCTTGGTGCAAATCAATAGATGAATGGGTTTATTTCTGGACTCTCAATTCTGTTCCAATCCTTATGCCAGTACTATGTTGTTCTAATTTCTGTGGCTTTGTAGTAAGTTTTAAAATTTATTTCATTTTTAAATTAAAATTTTTATTGGAGAGAGAGAGAGAGAGAGAGAGAGAGAGAGAGAGAGAGAGAGAGAGAGTTGTTGTTCCACTTATTTATGCATTCATTGTTTGATTCTTGTATGTACCCTAACTGGGTATCAAACCCACAACCTTGTATCAGGATGATGCTCTATCCAACTGAGCTATCTGGCCAGGGCCAGGTATATTGTTGACTGAACTATATTTTACTGGGTCTAGAAACATGACAGAAGAGTGAAAATACAAAAATGTGTTTTATTTTTCCAAAGAACAGCCTTACTCCACTTAACAATCAAGGAGTGTCCAGCACCCCTATCAACCAGTGCTGTGGACCCCTTCCTCTGGCCTAAGGCCTAATCCTGATTCCTCCCACAGAAAGAATCTAGGTTAGTAGGCGCCAGGCCTGGCACATCTCACAGATGTTGAGGTGAAAAGACCTTCTTTAACTCCAGCTGTTAACCAGAAGTTGTCTGTGGTAACCTCTCTAGAAAACACAGGAGAAAGAATGAAAACATTTGACATTGGGTACATAGAGGGTGTTTTGGTTCTCAGCACGCAGGGATGGAGGAGTGGGTTGCAGGAGGGGTGGGGAAGGAAAAGTAGAGAAAGGAATCTCATTTCCTTCCCTCAATTTTCTTTCAGAAACCTGCCAGAAAAGGATTCAGTTTGCTTTTCCTGAATAGCTAATAAAATCCTATGGTTGGCTCCTGTGGTAACTTTTCTAGGTTTCTCCTAACCAATATGGCTGAGGGAAAAGATAGGGCCTTAGAAAGAACCTTACTTCCCAAGGGAGTTTCAAATATTTCTGGTTTCTGTTTTAATGGAACGGACGGTTAATCACCTGGCCTTCAAAGGGGCTTCTGCTAACACAAATATCTGGAGATTCTTAGGAGTGAGAGGTGCTCTGGGGTGTATCTTTGAGGTGTGAAAAATGCTATGTCAGGAATTCCAGAGGATACTTTTTTCAATCCCCTACAGAGGAACCCAACTAGGAGCTCCAGGATCAGAGGTTGAAGCCAGCCATAATGAGGACAAGGTGACATGCTCTATACCCACACCATTGGGGGTGGGAGCACTCAGTTCCTCAGGGTGCTCCCATCAGCCTTGTATCCATTAATAGTAATATAAGTAAAGGTAGTGTGTTGTTTATGTAAACTTAGCTTATAGGCAAGCCCTCTTCCAATCTGATTTTATTCCCTCCACTGAGTCCTCTTATAGAGAAACTAGAGGCCTGGTTCACAAAAATTTGTGCATTTGGGGGGGGGGGTGTCCCTCAACCCGGCTTGTGCCCTCTCACAGTCTGGGACCCCTCTGGGGATGTCCACTTGTTGGCATGCCTGGCCAGCCTGGGTGAGGGGCTGATGACTGTTTGCAGGCTTGCCAAGCCCCCCAGTGGGGACCCTCACCCCATGGGGGTGTGGCCAGCCTGGGTGAGGGGCTGAGGGCAGTTTTCAGGCTTCCCACAGCCCCTTCAGGGTTTGGGTCCTTACTGGGGTGCCTGGCTGGAAACAGGTATCTGGGATTTATTTAACTTCTATAATTGAAACTTTGTTGCCTTGGTCCCTCTCCACTCAAAGCCTAAGTTGCCCCTGGCAACTCAAGGTCCCAGCCTGGCAGGTATCTGAGGTTTGTTTATCTTCTATAATTGAAACTTTGTAGCCTTGAGTAGAGCTCAGGGCCCACAGAGCCCTGGCTTCCTCCATTGCCCAGGGCAACTCCAGCTCTGTGGCCGCCACCATCTTAGTTGAGTTAATTTGTATATTTGCTCCTGATTGGTGGGTGGGCATGGCTTGTGGGTGTAACAGAGTGAGGGTTAATTTGCATATTACTCTTTTATTAGCTTAGATACCAGAATGCTGATGGGTTTTACTGACACAGATTGTGCCTTCATCCCAATCAACCCCTCCTGTTAATAAAACAGGGGTATAGGGCAAGAGAACATGTACACCCTATCACCTTGTAAACTCCATTAAGTGGTTCGTCTCCTGTCCCAAGGGCAAAGGGGAGCCACTGAATACTTTCTAAGCAGAGGAGCAACCTTAACTTCTTGTTTCTTGTTTTCACCTGCCAGGGAACAATTATGAATTGTGCCCCTTGACACTAATGAGCCTATTGACCTGAAGTGTCAATATTACTGTAGTAAAAATGGAAAATTGTTCATGAAGGATTTCTGCTTTAGGAATTCTTCAGCCAGAGGGATGTCCAACTTTGGAGACCAGTGACAGTGTATGGAGTTGACTCATTTCTTTTCTTCCACTTTCTTCAGAGCTCCTTTGAGCCCTCACCTATACCCATGCGTGCACAGTCCTTGACAACATTTGCCACACTCACCTCTCCCAGCAGCCCCCAGCTATCTGTTAGTTTTAGCACCCCAGCTACCACCCAGGGCTGTTTGGATTCTTCAGCTGCTTGACATAAGATGGCTTTAAACCCCCCAAAACAAAAGAAGTACCTTCAAGTGACTGTAAGTTCTTCAAGAGGCCTGGGAGTAAACTCCTATGTGATTAAGGATGAGTTCCAAGCTTTTCAAACTGCACCTAGGAAAGTGGTATGATTTGGAGGATCCATAGCCTAAGTAGGGGTGGTAAAGTCAAGGGCACTGTCCCAGGATTGACACCCCCAGAGAGGTGACCAAACTTAAATCTAGTGATTGGGATGTCCTATGCATGTGGAACTTACATAAAAGAGACTGAAGAAAATAGAAACTGTATCCTAAATTCCTAGAAATTGCTTATTGTATTAGCATCAGGAATTCACTCAACCCTCTTTGTAGAGGATATTCAACCATAGCCCCAAATTAGGATTCTTTTAATTATTAATCAAGTAAGACCCATGTGTTACAAACTGCAGCACTGTTCCACTCATTTGGGACAACTCCAAGCATTCAAAAGTTAGCTGTTACCCACCCCCTCCCCAAGATCTCTCAGTATCACATTGATGTCACAAATTACTGTTTATGACTTTCAAACAGGTAGAGCTATACTTAGTGAGCCAATTCTGTTAAACATGGCCACAGATCAGATTCAGAGATCTGACAGCAAGTAAAAGTAACAGTTGATAGCAGAGAGGGGCCATTTAGTACACCTTGCCCACCTTTATAAGTCACTCAGGGCCACACTGTATCATAATCCAATGTAATAGGTCATGTTCATTATTTGCCTGAGTCATCAAGAAAACTTAAACTATGTTCCTTGATCTCTGTTTAGGAAGGTAGGGAAGTAATGTCTTTGGGAAAGATTTTTACTAAAAGCTAAGAATTAAAATATGCTAATGTTTATAAGGATGTGTCAGTTAGCTGGAAGATTGATTCACTTTCATCAAACACCTAATTTCTCAGTGACTGGGCTATAAAGGCTGTAAATCAAAGAGTATACATGATTTCATAGTTTTAGTATTTTACAGGAAGGAAATTAACGCACAAAGAGTTGCCCAAGGTCAAACACCCTATTGGTGGCAGAGCTAAGGACAGAACTCAGTCTTCTGACTTCCAATCCAGTACTCTTTTCACACCGCCATGTTGCTCCTTGAATAGACATCTCAAGTTACCTTTAGAAAAAGAACAAATACAACTTGAAAGAACAGTAGGCATGGCAGCAGGCTCTGAGGGCCTCTGGTGGACCTGAGAGAATTTCCTTGGTTCGATGTCAAGCAGAGGATGATCAATTACTATGCACTAAACCCTGTATATGCATTATCATTTTGATACTTCACAAACCTGGGAGATGGGGAATGTTGGTTAAGGGAAATTTAGTGTGACTCTTCTGACTTCCTTCTGTATTGCCCAATTGAGGAAAGACCTGGGTATCACTCTTTAAAAAGGCTGGAACATCTACTTCTTCCTTGTGACTCTCTACTTGACACTCAAATGAATATAAAGGGGTACGGGATCATATATGACACAGAAGCTGCTGCCACCTGCTCCCTGCTTTAGAATTTCTTAAGTCTTCAAGTCCCATAGGAGGTTTCCCTTATCTCTAATTTATATATGTGGGCACGGAGATTTAGAGAATAACTTGCCCAGGGATCCACAGAGAGTAAATGATGGAACAGAGATTTGAACCCAGATCTCTCTGACCACATTTACTCAGAAGTAATTTTGAGTTGAGCCTGAATAGGCATGTCAAGTGGGAACACAAAGACTTGTATTTTTGTCTTTAGATGAATGTCATAAAGGCTTATGTTAAGCAAATTCTGGACACTGTTCAATACAGTGCTACTCTGACATGTCAAAGCTGCGCTGTAATTATCTGAAAACCTTGTTTATTCTAAACCAATTTTAACCCCTTCAGTATAAATGCTGAACTCTTCATCTTTTCCTCTCTTCCTTCCCAACAAAACCCTGATCCTCTTTCTTCTTTTGAACTGGAAAGGCATAATTCATGTTCTCACAAAATTCCCGAGGGATGAAAAAGCCAAACAGGATTTGAATTTGGCTCTCAGGTGTGACGAAGCAAATTTAATAATTACAGCGTTGCCAAGAATGTGATTGTTGCCAAGCCCAACACCCCATTTTCAGATTTATTGCCCAGCAGTGTGTTTCAGTAGTTTTAGAGAGTTCTCTGCAGCATATCTATAAGAGATTAGAAACTTCAAATGTAGGTGAATCACTTCCAATAGGTAAAATGATCACCAGGTGATGAATGCCATTGGAAATAATTTTCATTGTTAATGGTATTGTTATGTTCCCAGCAGAGCCATTTGGATACCAGAGATGTTTTTCCTGATTTCCCCCCCTTTGGCAACCAGGCAGGATGGGTGAGCACTTTAGTCTGATTCAAGCTCTTTCTTCTCTCTTTTAGATGAATCCAAAGCAGGAGGAGCCAGACCTTCCACTGATTTCTGAAGAGAAAACCAAACCAAAAGCAGTTACCCAAAAGAACCTCAAAGACAGTACAGGTTGGCACACTTGACCCTTACCCAGAAGCATGTACTACTAGCTTAATTGTACGGTACTATGTGATGGGAGTTACCCAGGCCAGCTGTCCTTGGTCCTCAGAGAGCTTTCAATTTAAGATGCATACTAATGTGGTCCAGGTTTCTCCATCTAAACTGCTTAATTAATACAATTGCCACTTGCAGGGGATTTAGGTAAAGGGTCATATTGGATCCATCTTTTGTCTAAATCAGCAGTCCTCAACCTGTGGGTTGCGACCCTTTTGGTGATCGAACAACCTTTTCACAGGGGTCGCCTAAGACCATCCTGCATATCAGATATTTACATTACGGTTCATAACAGTAGCAACATTACAGTTATGAAGTTAGCAACGAAAATAATTTTATGGTTGGGTCACAACATGAGAAATTGTATTTAAAGGTCCAGAAGGTTGAGAATTACTGGGAATGAATTTAAAACCAGAAGTGGTTTGTGTTTGTAAGTTTCTTCAATCCTTTCTAACTCTACTGTATATGCTGAGTTCCTTACTGAGCCCAGATATTTGAGGGCAGCCAATAATTTCCCTTCAGCATTCCCCCCTCAGCAACAGAACCAGACAATAATTACAAAATTGGCCCAAAACTAGTTTTTTAAAATATATATTTATTTATTCTATTGATTTCAGAGAGGAAGGAGAAGGGAGAGAGAGATAGAAATATCAATGATGAGAGAGAATCATTAATCGGCTGCCTTCTGCACACTGCACACTGGAGATTGAACCCACAACCCTGGCATAGTTCGATTCCCTGACTGGGAATCAAACTATGACCTCCTGGTTCATAGGTCGATGCTCAACCACTGAGCTATGTCAGCCAGGCCCAAAACTAGTTTTTCAAAGTTGCTTTTCTCTTCCTGTAGAGCAGTGGTTCCCAATGTGGGGCACATGTCCCACAAGGGGGCAATTTGATTTTTAAGGAGGGCAATTTGAGAATGAGTTATTAACAGTGAACTTTTTGCATTTCTTATGGTTCTAGGGGCCTCATATACAGCATATAAATATATATTGTGACATATTTATGCATTTCAGTTCTCTACTGTATGTTTTGAAACTTTATTTACTATTTTCATGTCACTACTTAGTATTATTAATTTTTTAACAATTTCTTAGTGATTTCTTCCTTAGTACTTCAACTGTCCTTTTGTTCTTTTATTTTTCTCTTTCATGGATGCCATGTTCTTTGGAAGCTTGTTTAGACCAAGTTAATGGTGTTATAGGCTTCCTTCACATTAATAGGAGTTCACTTTTTGAATAATAAGAATTATATGCAATGTGGGGGGGGGGCTCAGGATTTTAGAGATGCTTAGGTGGGACATGGCCAAATAAAGGTTGGGAACCACTGCTGTAGAGAGAAATGGTCTTACATTAACAGTGAAACCAGTTCCCATATCCATGGGCAAAGAGAGCTAGGGAAACTGCAGACAGATGTCTTTTATAGTCAACACCCATCAAATCCCCAAATAATACCATGGGAGTGAAAATCTCTGTATGTATATGTTGGCTCCAGCTGATGACAATCTAATTTCAAGCAATACTTGATAAAATAAAATCCCAGTTCCATAAATTAAGTCAAACAATTACTTCATATTTTTCCACAAAGGAATTCAAAGATATGATATTCCTAAATGAAATTTTTCATGAAAACTAACAAAACTGTCTTGCAGAAAGAGAAAAACAGAAAGAAATGAGTAATTCCTTTTTACCTTTTTATTGTTTTTTTTTTCATATTTACTTTTAATATTTGTCCTTTTATGCACAGAGGATAGTACTGATTCAGTGTCCATGGGGGCAGATATTGATTGGATTTCCACATAATGAGAATAGTTTGGAGTGCACCCAGCTATGCTCTGTGCTGTATGCTGGATATGAAGCCACCAGATGGAGCTAGGGATGCAATGGATGATGGGGGAAGAAAGGCAGTGAGGGTCCTCCCACCTGGGCATCAAGCTGAATTCCTTAGTAAAAAATATAGCGAGGAGCTCAGCTGGTATAGTTCAGTGGTTAAGTATTGACCCAGGAACCAAGAGGTCACGGGTTCGATTCCTAGTTAGGGCACATGCTCGGATTACAGGCTCAATCCCCAGTAGAGGTGTGCAGGAGGCAGCAGCTGGATGATGTTTCTCATCTCATTGATGTTTCTATCTCTCTATACTTCTCCCTATCTCTCTAAAAAATCAATAAAAATATATTTTAAAAAAATATAGAGAGGAGAGAATTTGTACAACTGTTGCCTTGTGCTTGAACTGAAGCCTATGGACCAATGCAATTAAGGCTTCAATGAATTTCTTTGCATGTATATTACATCAGATTAATTTAATACAAGAAAGTAGCCCTGACTGGTGTGGCTCAGTCAGTAGAAGTGTTGTTCCATACATTGAAAAGTCCTGGGTTCCATTCCCGATCGGGGCATATGCCTAGGTTGCAGGTTTGATCCCTGGCCCCCTGGTCAGGGTGCATGCTGGAGGCAACCAATCGATGTCTCTTTCTCACCTCTCTCTCTCTCTCTCTCTCTCTCTCTCTCTCTCTCTCTCTCTCTCTCTCCAAAAAAAAAAAAATCAATGAAAATGTCCTCATTTTCAAACAAAAAGGATTTTCAAACAAAAACCAAGAGAGTAGGAAACAGAAGAAAAGGGAGCTATAATTTTACCTTCCAGATAACCCCTGCTCACATCTTTCTAAAAAAATAGAGCAATACCTGCATATTATATGAAAATTAAGTAGAATTAAGTAGAAAATACAAATACTAATTAGGAAGTAAAATTTCCCCTTGCCCTGCCCCAGTTGGTTTCCTATAATGAGCCAACCTTAGAATCAGTTAATAAAACTGGGATTCTATTTCACTTTTAGTGACCAGTTGCTCTAGCTTCTGAATAGCTACTTCTTCATGCTAGAAAATTCAGTACCAAATAGGTACCCATTAGGTCAAGGCAAATTGTTCTTATTTTAGGAAGTCAAAAGCACACATATTTTTTCTTTTTTTATTTCTATCTGGTACAGGTCCCTCAAGTCAGGAACAGAGTATCAAAACTGAGATTTATAAGACAACAGACCAGGCTGCAAATGCAGATGCTGTTGAGAGTCCGGGCTACTCATGGTCAACAGAATATGGAAGACAATGTGGAAAAAAAGAATCAAGTGTTTCAGAAAAGAATGAGTGTGGATCCAAAGGATGGAGCTTTGTACAACCTAGTCGAGAGCCTGGTTTAGGTAATAGAGCTGGGTACTCCTCTGCCGACAAGATTTCCAGGGATAGCCCTTTATGGCACTTTTCCTTGGAGACACAAGTCATGAAGCAGCCCACAGCTCCACAAGTAGAAACCACTATTCATGAGTTGCTTTCAGATGAAAATGACATGACAAGGAGAATGGCTGGTTTAGATTTTAAAACAAAAAAAGCATGGGTATCATATCCCAGACCTAAAAACATGAAAGAGTCCATAGCTAGTGGTCCATCACAATACCATGAAGATGGGGTTTCTGGAACCAAGAAGTCAGAAGCCATGACTTCTCTTTCATCAGTGGTGGAAAACCCTTCTACAAGCCAAGAAGATACCATGTTTTCAGTGGCAGAGAAGGCTCAGGTGCATATGGATTCCTCTCATATTCAGTCAGAAGAGGATGCTTCCAGCCTTGATTCAAAAAGTGACCAATTTGAAACAAAGTCAGCTCAGGATATCTCAACTATTTGCAAAGAAACACCTTCTGGAAATGTCATCCAGGCCTTTCCAGCAAGTGTTTTGGATATGGCAAGTGCTTTGCCAGAGGGAGGAATTTCTATAGAGAGGCTGCCTCCCAGAAGCCTTTCCCCATCTTTGGATAAGTCGGGAGCTGAAGGAGTCTTCTCAGATTCAGACAGTATTTCAGGGGTGGAAAGTGGTTCTGATCAGCAGCTGGCTCCTGGATATGTTTTCCAGTCTTTGAGGAAGCCCAAAGATGAAGAATTATTCTCAGAGTCAGAGGGCAATGGTTCTGAACAGAAGATGGATCCCAAATATTCTTTCCAGTCTGTGCTGAAGTACAAAGATGCTCAGGAAGCCTTCCCAGATTCTAACAGTTTTCTTGGGAACTTATGCAGTTCTCATGAGCAGCTGGCTCCCAGATGTGCTTCCCAGCCTTTGGAGGAGCCTGAAGACAAAGTGCCCACAGAATCAAATAAGAATTCTGAAAAATACAGTAATCCTAATGATTGGAGCAGTTCTGAGGAAGATATGCCTCCCAGACATCCTTCCCCAGCCTTGGGGACACCCACAGCCCAACAGGAAATCTCAGTTTCAAAGAATACACTTGAGGAGGAGTTGGTTGTTTCTGTGGAGCAGACTCCTCCCAAACACCTTCCTCAGCCCTCTGTGAAGCCATCTGTTCAGCAGCAACTCTCCTCAGGTTCAGCGAGTGCTTTTTCAGAATGTGTGTCAATGCCTCCCATGAACTTTTTTCATTCCTGGCTGAGCCCTACATCTGAAGAACAAGGCTTTGCAGGTCAAGCAAGTATTGCTACTGAGTGGGACATTTTTTTGGAGCCACTGCCTCCCAGAATGCATTCAAGGCACCTGATGAAGCGTAAAATTGAGCAACTAATCTCCTCAGGTTCAGAAATTGTTATTATTGAAGGGATCACATCTACAGAGCTAAAGCCTTCAGTAAATAATTCTCAGCTCCCAGTGAAACCAATAGCTGAACAAGAAATTTCTGCAGGTCCAGAGAGCACAGCTGTTAAGGAGAGCATTTCTATGGAGCCTTCTTCTCCTAACGTTTTTGCCCAGCCCATGATGAACCCAAAAGTTGAACAAAATGTGTTCTTAGGTTCAGAGGGTGTTGTTAAGGTCATTTCCGTGGAGCCAACAAATCCTCAAGACCAGCATGTCTTCTCAGAGAACACTGCTGGTAATAAGGACATGTTTGTGGAACCCCTGCCTCCAGATTACCTTGACCAGACATTGGCAAAGCTTAACTTCCAGCCACAGACTATTTCCAGTGACCTAGGGAGCGCTTCCACAAAATGGAATGATCTTGTGGAGCTGATGCCTCCCAGACACACAATGGGCTCCTGGGTGAGCACCAGCTTTGAAGAACAACCCTCTGCAAGTCCAGAGAGCATTGCTGTGGAGTGGGGAATCCCTATAGAGACACTGCTTCCCAAAATGCCTTCTCAGTCCCTAAGGAGACCAGTTGCTGAGCAAGAAGTCTTCTCAGGTTTGATGAGCGCTTCTGAAGAATGGAGTGGTCTTATGCAGCCGAAGCCTCCTCGATACACTTTACGGCACTGGGTGAGCCCTAAATTTGAGCAACAAACCTATGCAGGTCCAGAGATCACCGTGACTGAGAGAAGCATTTCTATGGAGCCTCTGCCCCCCAGAAAGCCTTCACAGCATTGGATGAAATCAGTATTCAAACAAACAATCTCTGCAATCCCAAAGAGAATTGTCATTGAGGGGGACACTTCTACAGAGATGCTGCCTCCCAGACATTGGTCCATTGTGAGACATAGAATCCAGAAAATGATGCCAACTTCTGAGAATGCTGCTGTTGGGTGCATTTCCAAGAGGCCACTGCCTATCGAATATCCCACCCACTTCTCAAAGCCTAGCATTCAAGAAATATCCTTACATCCAGCGAACACTGCTGTTGGAGGAGGCATGTCTAAGAAATGGCTATATCCCAAGCGTTCTTCTAAGTCATTTGTGAGATTTATGGCACAGCATGTCTTTTCAGAGAGTCATAATATGGAGGAGCAGGTTTATGTGGATCCTCTCTCTTTTAATCAACCTTCCAAATATTTGTTGAAGCCTGCAGTTGAGCACCAAGTTTTTTCAGGTTGCGTGAGTGCTGATATCGAGGGAGGCATTTCTTCAAAGCTGCTGCCTACGAAATGCCCTTTACAGTCCCCGGGGAGGCTTGAAGACCCACAAGGAGTTTTCTCATATTCAGAAAATGCTCTTGTTAAGTGTAGTTATCCTCAAGAGCAGCTGCTTCCTGGATACCTTTCCCAGGCATGGGGGAAGCTTAAGTATGAGCAAGAAGTCTCCATGGTTTCTGAGAGCTCTCTTAAAGTATGGAAGAGTTCTGAAGAGCAGCTCCCTTCCAGATGCCCTATCCAAGCTAAGGATGGGGCTGAATTCCAGCCGCAGATGTCCTCAGCAGGCTCAGTCATTGTACCTGTAGAGAGGAGCAGTGCTGAGAATCAGCTGCCTCTCGGACACCTTTTTCAGGCTTTTGCAGACCCTCAATATAAGCAACAAGTTTATTCAAGTTCCATAAGTACTGCTGCCAAGGGAACCATTTTTGAGAGCAATCCTAGCAGCCGGGCCCTCCCACGAGGTCCAGCTTCTCCAAGCAACACTAAGGGACACAGCCAAGACTCTGAAGATCTCTTTAAGAACATCTCAACTCCTGCTACCAAATCTGTGAAGTTATCCCTTGCTCCTGCCTGGCCACCATCTACTTCTGGGGACACTTACTCTGAGGAAGATGTTCTTGAGAGTAGTGATCAAAATAATGACTATTCAAATGTATCCACCAGTGAGGCTGATGTTGAAAACCCCTTTGGAGTTCAACTGAAGATGATCCCTTCCTCACAGAAGTACAAGAGCGAGGAACAAAACCATTCTACCAAGCTTCCTTCACTCTCCTTGGGCCCAGTTTCTCCTTACACAGATAGAGAACTACAAATCAGAAGTGCTTCCCAGGGGCTCCTGGGCATTTCCAAGAACCTTACCACAACATCTGACATTGCAGAGAAGCAACAGAGCAAGTCCAAATCTGACAGCATGCTCAAGAAGAAACCTGATTACAAAATCCCAGGTGAGACTATCTTCCCAGATGGCAGTTAGGTACCAAGTGGAGGGAAGAACTGTAAATCAGTCTTGAATGAGAAGAAGTCTGTTCTAGCCTTGCCTGCTGAGTTTTTCCTTTGATAGGGTGGCTTGTTTATTTAGGGGCAGGATAGTTCCCCATTCTAGATTAAGGGATTCTCTAATGGACACATGACCATCTTCCCATTCCCTCTATCCCACCCTCTGTACACCTTACATTTGGATAAAATGTTATGATTTTCTCAAAACACTTTTACATGTATTATGCTCCCCCGAACACCATGTGGATTTTTAAAGACAGCTCATTAATAGAGCACTATGTTCAGACTCTCAGCTTGAAATCTTAATTTACTGAAATCTTAAAGTGGTTGTACTTCCAGAGCTTTTTCCCTCGCCTGAAATGTCTAAGAATCCAGATCTAGGTGATCTTTTGAACACTAAACTCTCACAATGTCTTTGTGAGACATTGTGACTCACCATCTTCAGACTCACCATCACATAGTCATGTATATGCCTATAACCACACCCATGTGCCTACATACTTGCATAAGGAACTATGAAGTAACAAATACTGTAAGCATTTCCTTGGAGTTAGAGGAATGGCATTAATAGCCAATGACCTGAACTTCTGGCCTCCTAGGAATTTTTTCCAACCCATCTGGAAACCATTGTCCTATCATGATTTGGAGATAGGAAGAGGGATGGACAAGAAAGGGAAAGGCACCAATAAGAGAACAGTATGTAAACTTTGAAGTACAGCTTCTTATCTACCCAAAGAACTCCTGCCTTAGTAGGTTGTGGGGGGGCTCTTTTCTATGTGATATCTATTCATTATCACTGGGCAATTCACAATGATCCCATTGGGACATTATTATGGGTAGGCCCCAGCCAGACTCAAGACTCTGCCTGCCTTGCTTCAGTTCTAACTCCTTTAATTCCTTTATCAGAAAAGGCTCCTGGTAAACAATCAGATTATGCCACCTCAGAGCCATTTTGGATAGCCATTGTCAAGCAGAAGCAGAAGAATTCCCAGACCCAGGTTCCTACGAAAGAGCTGAAAACCAAGAATAGTGCTGGAGCAAAGACTGGCACTAAGGTGCCTAGATATGAGGTAAGATCTGGGAAAGCCCACAAAACACTCCCAAAGTTGCATTGGAAACTTTGCCAGGCATACATCTCTCCACTTCTTAGGTTCCATTAAGCAAAATAGGAGGACTCTTCAAGGAAAAAGACTTGCTTTGTACTCAAACAAATGTGCCCCGCTTTGTGCCCGTAAAGAGTGTATGAAAGTAATGAATGTTAAAAGATTCTGTAAATCAAATCCTGTCCTAAATATTCTAAAGCAGATTCCATGAAATTTGTTGAGAAATAAGGAGTAAATATTTTTTATGACTGGGGTGAAAGTTGAAGAACTGTCTTACAGATACACACACACACACACACACACACACTAATTTAGATCAGTATGGAGAGGTTAATTTGAAAAGCTTAAACTAGACAATTTTGAAAAGACCTATAGTTATATTATTTTCTAATGCAAGGAGTGCAAGACAGATGTCAACAAGTTTTGCTCAATAGAGATCCTATGGAACTCATTGATAAAGTTCATTGATAAAGCTTGTTTGTAACCACCACATTCTGTTAGTTTGCTGTTAAGTACTAGGGAAAAAGTTGTTCTCAAGATAAATAATTCTCATTAGACAACCTTTTTTTCCAGATATGAAAAGTGATAAACTTGAACCAGCTTAGGGTTTGTGAACCTAAATTCTGAACCAAGGGGGCTCTCACTGCTATTTCTTTCCTTGTCTTTTTCTATCTCTATCACTCCATATCTTTCCTTTTTATTAATTTTGACCCCATAATACCCATGACAGAGCTTATACCTTGTGATCATCTAAATAAGTAATTGGCTGTTTTCATGTTAGGCCTTACAAGCTTCCTGTTTCCATTTTTCTATTAAAGGGAGCTGACCTTGCAAAACAAAGCCAACAAAGAGAGATTTCCACTTCTAATGTCAATATACAGGAGAAGAAGGCACAGATGAAGGTACCTGACTCTCCCAAAGCAGGTAAAAGCACACACCTAAGCCCCTCCTCCAAACAGCTCTGGCAGAATGCTGTGAAACTCTTGCATTTTCAAGCCCTGACAATATATATCTTCCCACCTCCAACTCCAAATCAGCTTCATGAGTCTCTCATGTCTCTTCCATTAGGTACAGATATTTTCTTGTTTTAGGAAAATCCAATCATTATGGTTGTTATAAGTCCAGTATATAACTTTCAGAGTAGCTTCCATTTTTTTACCCTATTGAGAAATTTTGTAGGTAGAAAATTATGATCGTGTACTAAAATGTTCCTGAGGCTAATATTCAAGAGGAAAGAACCAAGTTACTTTTCAGTTCATAGCAAGGCAGTGTGTACTCATCTTCTCTATTTCCAATGAAACTATTAAGAATAATCCACTCTAAAGACCCAATGGTAAAAAAAAAATACCCAATGGTATTGAATTGTTTTTTAAAAGGCTTGTTTTAGCCCCTCTATATGCTAAGCAGAGGTATGAGAGATGAGGAAATGTTGAAAGTGGAAAAAATACATTATGCTGGAATAGAATAGTGTGATTTCATCAGCAGAGTTATATGCCAGAGGATTGTTGTTGCTTTTTTCAGCAGGAACAAGGGCCCAGTACAATGAATTTATATTGAATTATCTTTGTCCTTTCCCTTAGTCCTCCTCATGAAGAAATAGACTAGGAATTTGATAACCCGTTGTCTGGCCATAAAGTAGTAGCACCTGACCTGTTCATAGTTATTAATAATATCATGGACACTATATTCCTGCCAAGTGGTTCTCAAGTCACTGTTTTAGAAAGCTCACTGGTAAGCTTTTAAAAAAATTACAGATGGTCCTGGCTCCATTGCTAGAAATCCTAATTCAGTTAGTTTAGGAAATGACATGAGCTTTGGTATTTTTATTTACATATATTTTAAAAGAATAATTTATTGATTTTTAGAGAGAGAGAGAGAGAGAGAGAGAGAGAGAGAGAGAGAGAGAGAAACAATCAACGTGAGAATGCAGCATTGATCAGCTGCCTCCTGCATGCCCCTACCGGGGATTGAGCCAGCAACCTAAGCATGTGTCTTGACCTGGAATTGAACCGGCAACGCTTTGGTGCACTGAACGATGCCCAATCAATGAGCCATGCTGGCCAAGGATGGGGCTTTGTATATTTTAAAAGCTCTAGGAAATTCTAATGTGTAGCCAGGGTTGAGAACCACTGATTGAGTCTAAGCCACTAAGTTAATCAACCATGAAACAGGATGAAGAAAGGAGTAGAATTGGGGAATAAGGAGGTAAGTCTGCTTGGTCAGAGTAGTTGGTACAGTGTTATTTAGCATAGACTTTTATCGAGTGGAGCTACTTTATCATCATTTACGTCACACAACATCATAGATTAGTGAAAGAAAAATAATATTGGAAATTTAAAAAACTGAAGATACCATATCATACGATTTTAATTCAAAGGTATAAGCCAATCCAGTAACAACTACCCAAACATCGGCAGTTACAACTGTAAGCATTTTCTCTCATATCTTCCCTTGTCCACATATCCCTGTGCCATAGCCATATTGATTTCACCCCTTTGCCATTCCACCCATTACATTGTCCATGCATTAAGTTTCAGAAAACAGAATAAACATGAAAGAAGGAAAATTTTATTGTATTCTTTAAACATAGCTCAATACCTATAAGGCTTCTTACTGCTTGTGTGTTATTTGCTGTGGTTCCAGTAGGATATGAAAATGAGAAGATAATTCAAGTGCCTGTCATGAGAAAAGAAACCAGAAAATCTTCAGCTCTCCCAGCCATGTTTCAAGAGCCAGCTGAGCCAATCTGGTTCTCCATGGCCAAGAAGAAAGCCAAAGCATGGAGCCAAATAACAGAAACCATGAAATAAATAGCTCCTGAGTGGAGCATCAGCATTTCAAATGATAATTGCCAAGAGCTTTATTAATGCTATGCACTGAATTATTTAGATATGTAGCCATTTTCTAATAAGCAAAAAATCCTTATAATGGGAATTGAAGCTAATAATTATGTGAGTGAAACAAATGCCACGAATGTCTAACGTATAGTTCAGTCACTGCCAGCATCTGAAAACCCAGTATTTCCTCTATAAAAACTATGTAAAATGTTTGCGGTACTGTAGAATTTTGAAATGTTTAATGTTGGACCATGTGTTTTAGAAAGGCAAAAGCAAAAGCATTTTTGTTGGAGCAACTAAGATAGGGGTCATTTCTCTTGATCAAATAAATTAATTCTAGTGGAAATGTCCAGATGATTTGACCCAAGGATTGGCTTTTAGGTTTATGAGTTTATCTTTTGGTTGCTGCTCCAAGCTTTGCAAAGGCCCCTAGAAGAAGTGGCGGAAGTGAAAATCCTGGGTCTCTAAGAAAAATGTTGCACAGCCCTTCCCTCAGTCAGCCCAGTGCCTTTTAAAACACCTTCTTTGTATACCTGGGAAATCCCAATGCCTTCAGTTTATTCAGAGCTCTCTACACATTCACCATATCAATCTGTCACAGGTCTGGCAGCAGTGAGTATCTTACTGTGAGGCAGAATATTTCCTGGAGGTTATCATGCTCTTCTGGATGGTCAGTTCACCAGTCTTTGTCTGCTTTCCTCAACGCCAATGCGACCCTCTCCAATTGCTCAGAAGTGAACTAGATATCATATATATCCTGTTTGTTATTGTTGTTGTTAATCCTTAAACAAGGATATTTTCCATTGATTTTTTTAGAGAGAGTGAAAGGAGTGGGGGAGAGAGAGAAACATCAATGTGAGAGAGACACATAGGTGGTTGCCTCTTGCATATGCCCCAACCAGGCCAGGGGTGAAGCCTGCAACCGAGGTACATGCCCTTGACTGAATCCAGTCCGAGACCCTTCAGTCCATGGGCAGACAATCTATCCATTGAACCAAACTGGCTAGGGCCATATCTTGTTTTATAAACACTGAAGGTACTGTTGAAATTCGAAATTCTGTAGATGCCCAAACATATACTTTTAGTCAAAATGCCTTCCATGAAGGAAGTCTGGGGCCACTGGAGAGATGCCTTACCCCCCGGCTCCAGATTTAAGGTGGAGATTCCTGCATAGCCTAGTTTCTTTTCTCTTTCCCTCAGAAAACTTTGTTTCACAAGATTTTAGCCCAAAGAAAGACTACCGTAGAACAGTTAACTTTCTGGTAACTGGAAGCCTTGAGTGATTAAATGTTTCTTCCTGCCTTCTTTCCTAAAGACACACACCTCAAAAGTTTGATAGCCTTCACCTCCACAGTGAGTGACTCACCCTTCCCTCCTATTCCATTCTCCAAATATACCAAACACGAAGGGGGAGCTCCATTTGGGTGCCTGCACAACATCTAGCTCATTTTCTTAGGAGACCCAGAAGTGTCTTATTATAACTTTCACTGTGTCTGCCTCTACCACCTCAGGGCTACTTTGTTTAAACAGAAATGCAGAGATATATATAACTGCATCTTTAAGTTCTGAGTGGGGTGTTGCTTCACGGAAAAGAAATTCAGATGGGCAGTGAGACGCTAGAACTAATTTAAACGCTTTCAGTTCTTGGTTTTGCTGATGGTGACATTGTATAATCATATGCTGGATATTGCATTTTCTCTATAAAACTTCTATTTTTCCTGGTATTGTACCTTTACCCTTTTGATAATGTTAGGTTTTTGATTGATTTGGTTTGACTTCCTTTGTATTCCCATAGTGAATAGTTCATTAAGATAGCTGCCCTTTGCCCAGGTAATCATGTAGATAATTTGCTATACCTCCCTTCCCTCTTTTCTCAGGGTGGACCACTATTAGGTTATTCTCACTCTAAGAACACTCCATTAATAATTTCTTTTCCACAGGTAATAACAGAACTTGTTTTAAAGCAGATGTTAAGTTTTTTAATGCCTATGGGCACATTTTGACAAGTTTTCAGTTTTTAGCATTCTTGATTTGGGCAAAGCAAATAAAGTAAATAAAGCTTGTTCTGTAGTTGTCTCTATCTGTCACATGGGGAGGGAAATCAAGTAAAATATTGACTCTTCATACCAGAGGGTTATCAGAGAAGCAGAATTATCTTAAGAAGTTGTGTGTGGCATAACCAAGTTGTGCTTGACCAAGCTGATGGCCTCCAGTTGGGTATTTGTACAGGAGAGGGTGGTATTGAAGAAGAGGTTCTCATCCGTGTAAACACCCGGAGAGCAAAGAGACTGGTAGGAGAAATAATGCTGATGGGGATGAGTGTGTATGTGGGGAAGAGGGCAAGATGGTGGTACTCCAACCTGCAAAAGGGACTGGGTTCAAGTCCTAAAGCAATGTGAGCTGTTGGAATGAGCCACTATCAAAAGAAAAGGGCCCTGCTGTGCTCAGGTAACAACTTGTAACATGGAGTAATCAAAGGAAGGAGTGATAGATCAGATATTAAACCTGGCCCTCCTGAAGCATCTGTAAAATTTTTGGGGTTCAGAAAAGTTCAATTAGGGCTCCATATACCCATATGTATAAAAATATTTAAAACAACAAATGAACCATTAATAAAGTAAGTTGTATCTTCTTTATGACAAATGTACCTTCATAACCACCTGAAAAGCCAGGCTGAGATTTAGAATTCTGACTCTTGTAAGTCCTGCTCCAATGGTATAGGAAGAGCTGCCCCCCTTCACAATCACCTAGACCAGACCCATCCCCAGTTCTGGGCATATACTACCACCCGTTAGGTCTGGGAGCACAGACCCCAGCAATGTAGTCAGCCATCCCAAGGACAGACCCAAGAGAAGCACATAGGCCCTAGCAGCAGACTTGGGACTAAAGGGGTGCCAGCTACCTGAAACATGGGCTATCAGGGGCACACCCCTTGTTCCATGGGCTGGGCTCCTGGCCCTGTAGGGAGGGGCATGGTTGGAAGAGGATGAAAGTGGAGACTCCAAAGCATGGAGCTCAGGACAGAAATTCCTCTTGCCTGAGTCTAAGAGCAAGACTATACTATCAGCTTACTAGTATACAATGTAAGCACTGAAAAATCAAAAACAATTTGAAGGTGCTCAAATCACACTATATGGAAAAATATCTATTGGCCTACCCTTTCATTTTAGGTAATTATGACAAGGAGCCTCTGCCTCTCTATTTCACCATGTGGTTCCAGCCATAAGGAATACATAATGCATTTTAAAACATCGACATACACAAAAAGTGATTGTGGGCATGTGAAGTTTGCTTCATTTTAATAGGCTTTAGTAGAACACCTACTAAGTGAAAAGCTCAGTAGCCTTTGGAAAAGAAAGATAACTCCTGGGAAGGAACCAAGATGGCTGCATGAGGTATATACCTAAATCCGCAGCCTCCACAACTATATTTTTAAATACAACTATACAGATAAACGGCCATCCTCCAGAACCAAGGGAGGGGAGGCTTTGCAACCAGAAGGCAAAAGAAGGAGTGCTTTGAGACTGAGTGGAAGCTCCCTGTGCCAAAACTGAAAGGTACCGAGGGACGCACAGAACGGAGGCGGCTGCGCGGAGCCGTGGCGGCGCGGGTGAAGGGGAGCGGCGGCTGCGCTCGGTCGGGTTCGTGGCTAGAGAGGAGACTGTGGACTCCCGGGGTCGCAAAGAGTGCGGCGCGGGCTGCGAGGCAGCGGGGCTGAAGACTAGCGATTTTCGGCCAGTGCCGTTCGCAGGAGTCACTGGCGCGGAGATTTGGGGACTGAGGGGCACGCGCAGACTCAGCCTCTGCAAAGCAGCCATTGTGGGTTGCTCCACCCTGTGACTCTGAGACCCCGCCTCACCCCACCTACAACCCCACCCAAGCTGTGTGCCTGCCAGCCTGCAGCCGGGGCAGAACTCCAAAAGATCCAAACCCCAAACAACAAGGAGAAAAGCCCACAGATCATTTCCTCCCAGTGATACCGCCCAGTGATAACTACAAGACTGTGCACCCAGCCTTCAAAGGCATACAACAAGAGTGTCCACCCCAAGTGATTGGGGAGGCTGAACCACTGGGCCCTATAGGACACCTAACACAGAAAGCCAGAATGCGGAGACTAAGAAGCAAATCACAAAAGACAGAAATGGAGGAACGCAAACGACTGGATATAGAGTTCAAAACCATGGTTATAAGACTTTTCAAGAATATTCTAGAGACTGCCGATAAATTTAGTGAAACTCTCGAGCATATGAAAAAGAACCAGCTAGAAATTAAGCATGTACTGACTGAAATAAAGAATAACATACAGAGATCCAACAGCAGACGAGAGGATCGCAAGAAGCAAGTCAAAGATATGAAATATAAAGAAGCAAAACTCACCCAGCTAGAAAAGCCAAAAAAGAAGAGAAAAGAAAAAAATCAAGAAGTATGAAGATAGTGTAAGGAGTCTCTGGGACAACTTCAAACGCACCAACATCAGAATTATAGGGGTACCAGAAGAAGAGAAAGAGCAAAATATTGAAAACCTATTTGAAGAAATAATGACAGAAAACTTCCCCCACCTGGTGAAAGAAATAGACTTCCAAGTCCAGGAGGCGCAGAGAACCCCAATCAAAAGGAACCTAAGAAGGACCACACCAAGACACATCATAATCAAAATGCCAAGAGCAAAAGACAAGGAGAGAATCCTAA
>PVJC01005546.1:38463-58723 GCA_004026665.1 Murina feae | reverse complement strand
CAGGCTGCCGACCCCCTGCCGCCTCTTACCCGCTCCCCGATGCCCCGCAAAGGGCCTGGGAAGCCCCCCAAGCAGGCTGCTGACCCCCTGCCGCCTCTTACCTGCTCCCCGATGCCCCGCAAAGGGCCTGGGAAGCCCACCAAGCAGGCTGCCGACCCCCTGCCGCCTCTTACCCGCTTCCCGGTGCCCTCCAACCCTGCAGCCTCTTTCCCACTCACGGGTCCTGGGTCCTGCGCTGTCCCGCCCTGCAGCCGCTCTGTGCACTCGGGAGGTCCCTCAGCCCGGCCTGTGCCCTCTCGCAGTCTGGGACCCCTCGGGGGATGTCCACCTGCTGGCGTGCCTGACCAGGCTGGGTGAGGGCTGATGGCTGTCTCCAGGCTGGCCAAGCCCCCCAGGAATGTCCCTCACCCCACTGGGTTGTGGCCAGCCTGGGTGACGGGCTTTAAGGCTGCCCACAGCTCCCATTGACCCAATGTCCCAGCAAGGCCGGCTGGACGCAGGTTTCTGGAGTTTATCTCCTATAATTGATGCTGTTCCTTTAAGGCGAGGCCTTTTACTAAGGAAGCCTCCTCTGCCTCACCTCGCGGCTTCTATAATGAAACAATTGTTACACTTAATTGTTGCAAATGTGTGTTTTGCTTCAGGCCAAAGGCTAAGGAGCCAGCGAGCAGGTAGTTTCCCTTTCGCTCCTGCTGCAACTGATGCTGCCTAAATGTTTACTCAGGTCCATGAGTGGCGGCCGCCATGTTGGCTGGGCTAATTTGCATACAGTTGCTCTGATTGGCTGTGGGCGTCCCAGAGAAACAGTTAATTTTACTATTCTGCTTTTATTAGTTTAGATTTTTAACAGTTAAATATGTTTCTGGTTTGTTGAATTCCATTGTTCTCAACTTTTCTCTCCAGGTGTGCAATGTCTTTTGCTTCTTCTCTGGATTGGTTGATGTAGTCATACAATTTTTTCCAGAAAAGAAGTAAGTGGTATACATTATGTACTAAAAAGATGTTTTCCTGTTGATTTTGAAAAACTCCTCAATTATATGTAAAGTTAGGTCATACCTTTCTCCATTATCTTTCTAAACTTTTTTCCAGTTTAATCCTGCTTAGAAATTTGCAGGATTTTCATTTTATTCTTACCTCTATTTGAGGTTCAATTCTTTTTCCAGACTTATCCAGGTTTCACTGTATTAATTTTACTTGATCTATGGCCTCTTTCCTATAAATCATGTCTTCTTATAAAAGTACTATGTTTCTGAATTATTTTTCTGAATTATACAGTAGCTCATTCTCAGAAGTATGCTTTTCTTGTATGATTGCTGGATACAAATGTTGTTGCTTTTTCTTGTCCTGCAGAGTGTTTTCCCAAGTCCTACTGTTGTTTGCTTGTTTTTTCTCCTTACTTCCCCATGAATTCCTCGATCCCTTAACATTGCAGCATCAGCCCCGAGAAGTGCATTAACTAAGCCAAAGGTGCCCTTCATAGTCTCAGTTCTTCTCAGAGAGTGGTTCTGCCAGCCTCAGCAGTTCCAAACACCTCATTCTCAGCCTTCTGAAATGTACACCTAAAACTTACTGAAGGCCCCTCCTTTAATATTTCCTGTATCGCTCTAGGTGTCACATCAATCAGGGCTTCCTATGAAGCTCCCTTGCATATTGGGCCCAGATATCCCTTCTAGGGCCTGGGCTCTGATCGCAGCGGGCAGCTGGGAAGAGAGGCACATCATGTGGCCAGGACTGAAATCACCCTTCAGTACAAATTCTCAGCAGCAATCTCCCTTTTGTCCCAGACAGTGAGTGAAGAAACAAAGAGAGTGGGATCTCAGACCCTACTCTCAGGACCCAAATTCACACGACTCAATATGAAGGGAAATCTGAATCAAGACAATAACAACAAGAAAACCCACTTCAAAGCTAGTAAACGCACAGAGCTCAGTCATAACCTTCCACAGGAAGTTTCCACGACCCAGTCAGTATGTGAGTGGGGCTCCTGAGGAAGATGACTCCAGCTAAAAATTAAAGCACAAACAAGGACTGCAACATTCTTTATGATCAAGAAAACTAGGCCTGGCTGGTGTGGGTCAGTGATTGAGCTTCAACCCATAAACCAGAAGGTCACAGTTCAATTCCTGGTCCAGGGCACATGCCCAGGTTGCAGGCTGAATTCCTAGTGCAGGGTGTGTAGGAGGTAGCCGATCAATGATTCTCTCTCATCATTGATGTTTCTATCATTCTCTCCTTCTCCCTCCTCTCTCTGAAGTCAATAAAAACATACCTTAAAAAAATACAAAACTTGAAATTAACACCCTTGAATCAAGGAGATGATAAATAAAGTATGGTATATTTATATGTAAAATACATTTAGTGTTAAAGGGATTGTACTAAATCAACATAGATAGGGCACAACTGTATAAAATTAAACATAAAAGAGTAAACAAAAAATATAAAATCTGTAGTACTTATCTAACTTTTAAAAAATAGAAGTATAAAAATGCATACAACATACATCAATATGAGTTATGCACATAAAATAATAGGCTGAAATATTACACATTTAACTAGTTATAGTGGTTTTTCTCTGAGGTGGAGAGAGTAATGTGATTAGACATGAACAACAAAGCAAACTAAAATGTCATCTGAAATGATTTAGTTTAAATAAACAGTGTCAACAATTGTTGATTCTTCATGATTGTGTACCTTGGTGTTTGTTCCCTTTATTCTTTTTCAACTTTTAATTTTCTCTTAAAACTGAAAAACATGCCACTAACTTGTACAAGAATTGAAGACAGCCTCTGTCTACCTCAACCACCAGTTGAAAATAATCTGCCATAACTCATCAATAAAACACTATTCATGGAACATGAACAAGCACACACAATCAACTTGAATCCTTGCTCTACAAAACCCGATTTTGCCTGTAGACTGATCCAGCTCCCAAAGTGAGATACGTTCCTGCCATTACCACATGTGTACAAGCAACTTTAAAATGGGCATGAAGTGAAGGTTGAATCAAGGAATCCGGAAGGAAGGAAGAGGACCCATCTCCTGGTCTGCACAGCTCTAGGTGCTCACCACTGTCTCCCTCCATCACCCCCAATAGGGGGCTGCTGATCACAGCGCCCCCAGCGGCCTGGGAGGAGCAAAGCACAGCCCCTTTCCCTGCATGGCAAGCTGCTGACGGACCCCTTTTCCAGGGGCTCTGTTCTTGGCCACCAGGGGCCACCTCTTCCTTTGAGGCTCTTGTGGAAGTGGGTGTCCTCTCCAAGGCTAATGTCCCTTTCTCATTCTGGGTTCCTGACCCAATTGGGCAGCTAAATTTTGGTAAAGGTTTTTTTTGTGTTTTTTTTAAAATATATGCTTCTGTTATATGTAAGGTCAGAATGTGCCTTGCTACTGATAGAGTGACTTTCAAAGTGGACAGTACGGTGGCCTCCTCACCTGGTCTTTCATTTCGGCATAGACTTTCTCCGAGTTCAGTTCCACCTGCCGCTTAAACTCCTCCAGGGCAGCGTCCGCCTGCTGGGCCTGCAGCCTCTGAACCTCAGTCACACGAGCCAGCTGCTCCTCTTTCTCCCTGGAACAGTTCAGAGAAGCTTCAGAGTCAAGATATGAAAGAACCAGGCTTGAAAGAACACTATTTAACCTTCTCTAAAACAAAACTCAGGCTTCAATTTTTTGATCCAAATTCTATAAAACTTCTCTTTGATAAGATGACAATAACATCACTTGTCTCAGGGAAAAAAGGGTATAGACACATAATATGTGTTCTGATCAAAGCACAACTACTTTCAAAGATTTCCCTAAAAACAAAACTGATTGAAACCAGGCATCTCCACAACAGACTGAGCCCTCCAATGGCCATCGGGAACTTGAATTTGGCCTCGTGCATTTTACCCTTCCTATGTTAGTCCACACAAGAAGCAGGAAGCCTTGAGTTTTATGCAGGGTATCCCTGAGATACATGGATTGTTTTGTTTGAATACTCAGGTATTTGAATATTAAAAGAGCAGAGGAGAAAAGCATAAGGTGGTATAAATTATTTTGGGTACCTCAGCCTAGGTAGCAAATGTGGTGGACAGTTGTTACAAATGTTGGATGGACATTTGCTCTGGTGTTATTGATCCAAACAACTGAGAGTGACCGCTCAGAACACGCTGTCGGAAGGATTCTGAGACCAGACACAGAGGAAAAGGCTGCTGTTGTTGATGCATAAATAACAGCCCCACCGCAGGAGATTGGGTTGCAATAGCTACTTCTCTGCCATACTATAGAGACTGGTCCCTGTTACTCTTACATTTTGGGGTTCTCCTGAAAGCACCTGGGAAGACTATTTCATGATTGTGATTACAATTTTTCAAAGGTCTACTTTTGCTTGCTCAGTCTGTCTATAAATGGAAAAGAAAGTATATTGGATAATAGTTTATAAAAATGCATGACTTACAGCTGAAATATCAGCTTTGTTCTATGAATATTGAAAGTCAGTTGTATTATACCTTTTTGTTCAATAATTCACAAGAGCTAAACACTTTCAATTTAATAGGACCAATATTTTCTCTATGTCATCTCATTCTTACCTACTAAGTTTAGTTCATTTACTTTATAACTAACTTATGACCATATAAGTTAAAGTCATAAACTATAATTATAATCATGTACCTATTATTGACCATAACAAATATATATATTTAAAAGAGTTTTGAAATAAAACCTTTTACAGTAAAGCATGTTACTTTTAATTAATAACTTCTATCCTGATTTACAAATAGAAAATACTATTTTATGTTAAATAGCAAGTAAAAGGAAATGTGTGAAATCTCCCAACTAATGTTAGCCCACTACACAGTCTGGAGCTAATTCAGTAGTAAAACTAAAAAGCAAAGGCCTCATTCAATGTGAATCAATGCTGTTGTCCAGTGATGCCATGGCAAACACAGAGCTCTGCTATTATTTAGGAATTTCTGTCTTATTATAAGTAAAATGTTTGTCTTAATTTAAACAGATTGTATTCATTTTAATTTTAATGAGGGATCCATTTTCGTCTCTACCAAAGTCACAAAACGGAATAAAAGACTTCCAGCATTTGAAAAAGCAAATCTGCTCCTTACTACCATAAGCACAGTATTCCTTTTTATGATTCCAAATAGTGTCCTGTAAGAAGCAAAAAAAAAAAAAAAAAAGGTGACTTTGAAGATTAGTTTTGTGGGGCCGAGTATAATGCATCACTCAAATGCCTTAATGCTGGGCCTCCATGAAGATAAAAAGGTGGGAAGAAGATTTGCTTTTTAGTTCTGATTTATTTATAAAATGCAGTAAATTTTTCTCATCTGGATATATAAAGCACAAAGAAAAAAGGAAGCTGCATTCTTATATAACCATGAGCCAGCTCAGATTAAAGGATGCTCTGAAGCACATGATTATTCCAAAAAGGCAGTAAAATGCAGGAGACTAATGGAGTACCATTTAGTATTTCTTGAGCTTTACAAGCTAGCATTTATGTGTGCAGGCCAACCTTAATTTGAAAATCCTCCCTTTGCACATTTGTGTACCAGCACTTTTGATAATGATGGCAGGGATCCAGCATGCATTTATAAGGCTTCACATTACAGTATACTGCATTTGTTGCCAGCTTGGCATCTCCACTGGAAACTCCAAGAAAAACAAAACAAAATAAAAAACTTCAAACAAGTTTGAAAAGCAACTAGAAGAGTCTCCATTCCCTTTCCAGTTGAGCTGGTAAACAAGACTTCCAAACAGCTATATCATCTACGTTCATGGCTTCCACTGGGCCTTAAACTGGCTAGAGTGAGTTAGTAAAAAAACACTAAGATAGAACTATCACTTAAAAAGCACTAAAAATAATACCTTTCACTAAGCATGATAAATGGCCTCTTCTTCACATGGTTGCTAAGACTAGTGGTCTCTGCTAAATTTCTGTTTAAAAATGGTAACTACTATGGATATCTAAACATTTGAAACATTAAGAGCCAAAAAGGATGTCCAGCCAGCATGGCTCAGTGGTTGAGCAGCTACTTATGAACCAGACTACAGTTTGATTCCTGGTCAGGTCACATGCCCAGGTTGCAAGTTCAATCCCCAGTGTGGGGCATGCAGGAAGCAACCGATCAATGACTCTCTCTCATCATTGATGTTTCTCTCTCTCTCTCCCTCTCCCTTCTTCTCTGAAATTAATAAAAATATATTTCTTAAAAAGAGGAAGGAATAGCTGGTAAACAGAAATTAGTATGGGTCTTAATATTAGAAACATGGCAATGTTTCTCAAATTGAATGCAAGAGACCCAGACTGGGTAAAATAATCTTAAAAAAGAAGAACTTATTACAATGCTAGAGTAATAAAAGCAGTGTGCTACAGGCCTAAGGATAGACCTACAAACCTATGAAATAGGATTCAGATTCCAGGAGTGAACCCTATCATCGAGCATCAGTAGCTTTTCAGCAAGGGGGCCAAGACAGCCCACTGGGGAAAGAATAGTCCTTATAGCAAATAGTGCTAAGACAACTAGATATACACATGCAAAAGAGTTAAGTAGTACTCCTTCCTTAGACCATATACAAAAATTAACTCCAGATGGGCCACAGACCTGTAAGAGCTAAAAATATAAAACTCTTAGAAGAAAACATAGAAGTAAATATTTGTTACATTGAGCTACACTGTCTTCTGAGATATAGCACCAAAAGCAGAAACAAGAAAATAAAATGTAGATATAGAGACTTCGGCAAATTAAAAAAAATTCTTGGCCCGCTAAGGATATTATCAACAAGTGAAAAGAAAATCCATAGAATGTGAGAAAATACTTGCAAATCATATTTCTGAAAAGAGATGTGTATCAAGAATAAAGTACTTTTACAAACCAATAATGAAAATATAACAATTTAAAAATAGGTGAAGAATCTAAATAGACATTTCTCCACAGAAGATATACAATCAGCCAATAAGCACATGAAAGGACACTCAAGAAAATACGTATTAAAACCACAATGAGATACCATTATAAAACTTAGCATGGCTATCATCAAAAGACAGATAATAACAAATATTGTTTATTTTGCTTTCATCAGGGTAATATAAACCAAAACCACAGTGAACTATCATCTCAAACCTATTAGAATGGCTGTCATCAAAAAGACAAGATGACAAGTGTTGGTGAAGATGTGAAGAAAAGGGAACCCTTCTGCACCATTGGTGAGAATGTACATTGATATAGCCACTATGTAAAACAGTATGAAGGGCCCTCAAAGAATTAAAAATAGAACTATGGTATGTTCTAGTAATTCTTCTTCTGGATATATATCTGAAGATAATGAAATCACTATCTTGAAAAGATATCTGCATCACCCCCATGTTCACTGCAGCATTATTTACAATAGCCAAAACATTAAAACAACTTAAGTGTTCATCAACAAATGAGTACTTAAAGAAAAATACACAAACACACACACAATGGAATATTATTCAGCAATAAAGAAGGAAATACTACCAGTTGCAACAACATGGATAGACCTTATTTTACTTATACTGAGTAAAATAACTTTGACAGCAAAAGACAAATACAGTATGATATCACTTATTTATGGAATCTAAAAAACCCAAACTCAGAAACAGAAAACAGATTGGTGGTTGCAAGGAGGTCCATAAACTCTTTGAAGTCAACTGGATCTGAATCGTGATTCAGAAGATCCTGGCATCACCCTCCTAGTCACTTAGCATGTTCTAGTTACTGAGACAGGATCCTGGCAGCAACGTCTGAGAGTCAGATACTGCAGAAAACTGAGAAGTATGAAGAAATGTTTCTTATTTGAGGGAAACTACAATCTGATCAAGGCGAAAGATAAAAATGCAAGGGAAAAAAAATCAAAGAGTAATGTAATATTATATATTTTGTGACAAATTCTAAGTGCTATAGGAATCAATAAATGGAAAGAGGCCATGAGAGTCCGTACAAGAAAACCAGACTCACAAGATCGAAGATTTGTCTGTAAAGTATAAATAAAGCAACATGGCTAAAGTTTTAAAGAGTTTGAAGTATTCCATAATAATTTTGTGCTAAACTAACTTAGTCTAAAATATGGGTTTATAAATAAATTAGAAGAACTCTACCTCAGCAAATGGAAAAGTAATTGACATTTTTATAAAATAAGAAGACCTTGAGAAAATTATCCTTAAAGATAAAACAGCTACAGTGTATAGTGAAGAAACAGTCCTGTAAAATCTTTTAACTTCAAAATAACCCCCAAATCTAATGTTGTTTCCTTTTAGGTTTCGTACATTTAAGAAAGTACTGATCAAAAGTTCCATATATAAATTGTACATCATACACACAAAGCTACATACATATCCCCCCAATACATCTTATTTTTCATTTATTTAGCATATCAATAAATAACAAGGAAATATATGTCCATTCTATAAAATGACAAAGCCTAAATATTTTGAAATGGGTGCAGGACCACTTCTTGTTACTAGGGAGAAAAGGCAGTGGTGAAGTCATTCAGGCAGAATAAGTAAACAACCAAAGCCAGATCAAAGGAGTAAAGAAAAAAAGCTGAAATATTTATTTCCTTCAAAAGACCATCCGTTCCTTGTCCCTGGACAGTTCAATATTTCAAAGTGGCCAGAAAATATTCTCGCTTACATTCATTACTATGTACAGTCGATCAAATTACAAGTAGGACAATTTTATTTACCAATATTTATCAATGAGAGCTTTTGGTTCATCATTAATGATTCCTAAATTATGTTAAATATATTTTAAAGTCACAATAGGTATTTTCTAGCACTTTTAGTGACTGATAGCTGCTACAAACTATAACATTTATAAGTGTAACCATAATGTTTAAATGTCTATGCAAATAAAGTAGAGTGAACATTTGCTGAGTGTTTACTATGCTCATCACAGTTCAAGCGGTTCATATATTATTTCACTTCATTTGTATAACTGTAAAAAGATATTCATTTTTTTCACCAATGAAAAGAATGAAGCTTAGGATTTGTCCAAGTTTACACAGTAAATGACAGAAAAAATTAAACCAATCCGACTTCAAAATCCAAAGCTTCACTACATCGTGCTACTTCCTTACGTGTGTGTGTGTGTATGTGTGTGTGTGTGTATCCCACGTTCAAAGGCTGTTAAATTGCATTGTTTACCCACATATTCAGAAAAAAAATCACTTCTACTGTCATGGTAAACAACCTGCTTCCCTATTTATAATGGTCTGGACCTCTAGCAACTTCAGCGTGAAATTATAGCTAATTTGCCTACAAACATCAGGTGGTCATAATAATCTGGCCACTCAGTGTATGTGCAAAGTTTAATAGATCACTATCTGATGTTAACTAACTGAACTTACAACTGGGTTCTTTTTATTTTATTTTATTTTATTGGTTTTTCAAAGAAAGGAAGAGAGAGGGATAGAGAGTTAGAAACATCGATGAGAGAGAAACATCGATCAGCTGCCTCCTGCACACCCCCCACTGGGGATGTGCCTGCAACCAAAGTACATGCCCTTGACTGGAATCAAACCTGGTACCCTTCAGTCCACTGGCCGATGCTCTATCCACTGAGCCAAACCAGTCAGGGCACAACTGGGTTCTTACCATAACATATTCTTACACAACATTAATATTTGGATACCAAACCACTTTTAAAACATTTGAAAGTTTAAATGTTCATCAAGCATTTACTTAATGTATGCCAGGATCTGTGCTTGGGTCTAGAAATACAAGAATAATCAAGGTGTTGTCCATGCTTCCAATATGGAAAAGAAGACAGATTCTATACTATTTTCAGTGTGATAAAGCTACACAATGATATGAACACAATACACGAGCAAACCAGGGCCAGAAGGAACTCTGTGCCTAGCGTAAAACAGAAAAGCTTCATGAAGCTCATACCATTTATTTAAGATCATCACTCGAATGTTTATGTGGTCAATATATAATACACACATGCATGTTCCATATATACGTTCATCATATATATTGTAAAATATATATTTGATATTTATAAAATATATTTTATTTGCTTCCTTACCATGACAGTTTCCATGAAAAAAGCAAATCTCCATCAAGAGGATGATTAATATGGTCAAAGCAAGAAATTTCTAAAGATAGGATTAAAGTTTTCTTTGAGATATAATAAAACATACAGTATTTTTACTGATTATAAAAGACATCACTCTATTGATAAGTGCATAAAAGTACAGTTCCTAGATTTATGTTAGTTTTAACACCCCATCTTTATTTGTAAAGATATATCATCCATGTTATACAATCATTTCTTCCCACTTCATAAAATGGGAAGGCTCCAGTGATTATCTTCCAGGTGCTTAATAATAAGTTCAGTCACCTGCTGACTGCTACCTCCTGGTTCATTCATTTACCATTAATGTGTGAAGTACCCATGACGTGCCAGGCACCTTGCTAGATGTTGAGAAAACATCACTAAATTAATCATGCACAGCTCATGTGCTAAGCAAGCTTTTAGTCCAACAGGGGAGACAGGTATTGAATTAATACTAATAAGGACAATGAATATCCAATTCAATGAACCAAGAAGAATACAGGGTATGTGTATAGTGGGGGGAACCTTACCTAGGAGTTAGGATGTAAGAATGTGATGTTAAAGTTAACTGAAGGATGAGGAGGAGTGGGTAAAAGAAACTATAGGATAAAGGCATTCCAGCATTAACAGTAACAAATGGAAAAACCGTGATAGAGAAAGTTGTAGTTAATAAAGGAAGAGATCAGGAGCCAATTAACTACAGTGAAGGGAGATAAAAGGGTTTGTGATGAGGCTAAGTGTCCCATATTGAAACTCTATAGAATAGAATCTTTATAGTTTTGTAGAAAAACTATGATGTGTGACATAAAAAATATAATGGATGGGATTAAAGGCAGATTATATACTGCTCAAGAAAAGATCAATGAAATTGAAGACAGAGCAATGGAAACTAACCAAAACAAAGCACAGAAAGAAAAATAGGATGATACAAAAGAAAACAAGTCATCAGTGCAACCTTCAGCAATCTAATGTACTGAAGTGGGTACAGGCAGGTTTACAGTTGTCTGTATGGAAAAAGACATGCAGACTACGATTGTTACAAAAGCTTTATTAACAGAAAAGAATGTCACAATGGCACAGTAAACATACTTTTGCCCACCCCTGTTTGTGAATATAAGAGTCCGTAAAGGAAAAGAGAGAGGGATGAGGACATAAAAATATTTTAAAAAATAATGCCCAAAGCATTTCAAATTTGATTAAAATTATAAATCTGCATATCCAAAAACTCAAAGAATTCCAACTACAAGAAAAATAAAGTCTTCTATTTTTTCAGGTTAGTTCTAAATTTGAGAGGGAAAGATGGTGTTAATTTTTGGCCTCTAATCCCTCTGAAATAAAATTTTAAAAATGTTAATTTTTTAAAGATTTTATACAAGTTTCTATGAAGAATTTATTTTTACACAATGAATTCTACATGTTCCTAATAAAGCAGTATCACTAACTTTATTTTCATTAATAAGCCTCCTTACAATTCTTAGGGAATCTATAAAAGTATGCCATTCCCATACTAATTCAGACTTTATTAGTAAGAATGTGTGATAATTTTGATAGAGGGATTTAAGTTTAAGATAAATGTGTCTTTAAAATTGTATTATAACAACATTGTATAGGCCACAGTTAACCTGTTTTAAAATAAACGTAACTACTTGTATAAATATTAGAACACTTCCCAGCTCCCACTGCCTAAGTGAAAGGACTGTCCGCTAGAAGAGGCGAGCTCTCAGTGAGTGTCTCTCCAGTGGGGCCCGAAGAGCTTTCCTACACTCTGGTCACATTTCTCCTAAGGTCTCTGCTTCTCGCTGTGCATTGGTGCCGTCCTCCTCTTGGTGTCAAAGCCAAAACTTCAGCTGCCCAGCCAACCTGCATCATAGTGACTTTCCATGTTTTCAGCTTCTGCACTGACTGAGTTAGTCCAGGTTTTCCAGTTCCAAAGTCCTTGAATCAGGGAGGAGGGCAGTGTAGGACAGGACAGTGGTTGAGAACAAGGGCTCTGGAGACAAGCACATATTTCAAATCCACTTCCAGCTGTGTGACCTACAGCTCTTTGTACAGTGAAATGAACATGCTGCCTCGGGATCAGGTTTCCACTGGCCCAGGCGTGTGGCAGAGAACGGGAGGTGGCCCCATGGAGAGAACATGGCAGGTGGTTGTCAGATGCCCTGGACAAGGCATATTCTCCCACTTGGGAACTGAGCAATAAGCAACAACATATCTAGTATAAATACCATCTATGAATCATTTGGATCAAGTCATTTTATTTTTTTAAATATATTTTTACTGATTTCAGAGAGGAAGGGAGAAGGAGGGAGATACACAAACATCAAAGATGAGAGAGAATCATTGCTCTGCTGCCTCCTGCATGCACCTGGGGATTGAGCCCACAAGCAGGGCATGTGCCCTGACTGGAAATCGAATCATGACCTTCTGGTTTATAGGTTGACACTCAACCACAGAGCCACGCTGGCTGGGCTAGATCAAGTCATTTTAAAAGGAGAAAAGGAAATCCACTGATTGACACAAAAGGTAGAAGTCAGCATTCCAACAGGAAGGGAGACCGAAAATAGGAATCAGAAGGGTTCATTTCTTTGAACCCATTTCTCCCTTGAAAATGCAGACAATAAAAACCATGTAAGATTCTTCTGAAGATAAATGAAAGAGAATATATATTGAAGTCATTTTGTTAACTATAAAACTTTTTTAAAATATTGCTATTTTTCTTAGTTTATCAACTCCTCACGAGAATTACATTTAGTTCACCATATTTCATTGCCAAAGTAAATTTTAACGGTAGTAAAACTCAAGAAGCTAAATATATAAACTACTTCTAAAAATGGGTTTTGCAAACTGAACTTCTGAAATACAGCATCCAATAAACCTCAAATTTAATGCTACAAATTCAGCCTATTGTGTGAACAGTGTCACAAGTGTCTCTGTCAATAGAGGTCTCTTAAGCATCATACTATTCTAACACTCATTTAAGCAAAATTCTATGAGGACAGAGCTACAAAGTAAAACTCTAAAAGACTAGAAATTTCCTTTTCAACTTCCTTTCCTTTTCAACTTCAAGCACGGTCACCACATACTTCTGTCCTCTCCTCAGGCTTTCCATCGCGCTCTCCGAGGGAGGGTTATGTCAGCGTGCTTGCTGGAGCTAAGGAATGCTTACAATAAACTGGAAACTTTGACTACCCTCCACCTAAAATGGTTTCAGATGCTCAGGCAGACTGCAGAAAGGCGAGCACATGGATCCCCACCACCATTGGTACTTAAGAAAGCTGTTTTTAAGAAGAAAACTATAATCATAGTTCTTAGACACTTTCCCAAGTATAAGGATAACTTTTCTCAGCATCATACAAATGTTTCTATCAATACAAAACTGAATAGTTTTTTAACAAAACTTAAAAAAAATTTTTTAAACAAAAAATTTCAATTTTAGCGTGCCTTCTAGTAAGTCAGCAATAGTTTCCAATGTCAAACATAATGGTACCAGTTGCAGGAAAAGTGAACTATTCTATTCTCATTAATTACTTAGAAAATTATTAAAATGAGACATTTTATATATGTAATAAATATACATTCACATCAGAGCCACAATCTGCAAAATGAATGTTGACATGTTAGGGGTGTGATAAAGCTTTTATGATGGAATGGAACTTTCTCTACTAAACAAGGTGAGGCTCCTTAGTGATAATTTCAAACACGACTACCACTCAGAACTATATGATTAGTCACAACGGAGCAAGCTAAAGAACAATTAACTGCCCAAGTAAAGAACTTGAAATGTTTCTAATTATAATCACATAGCACCCCTTTAAAAAGCAAAAGCCAAATCAAAGAATCAGACATCAAAAGGCCATGAGGTCTTTCAGTATAGACCATTTCCAGACCTGGTTTACTCCACATTAAACCTCCTTTGGGGTGTTTTCATTTTTCACTAAAAATAGAGATATATGGTTCAAATTACTGAACGTTTCTTCAAAGTTCCTTGACATTTCTGTATTATACACATCAAATGATTAAATTTTATATCAATAATTAAAAACTAGAGGATTCATATTTTTAAAAGTCACCAATTTTTAAATTTCTTTGTTAGATCTCAGGACACCAAAATTCAGGGACTATGATTTGATGAGGAATAAAAGCAATTCAGTGAGTAAATAAAAGCAGGTTTTCTTAAGGATGGAAATGTTTGGCCTTTGCTTATCTATTGTGTATTATCCTCTCCCAGAAAATCATATCTTGCTAGTTTTACTCCTGTCCTCATGCTTGGACATTAACATGTTAGCACATTAGTGTCCCTGAAACATTTTAATACTTTAGGCAGGGAAATTCTCTCTTCTCCACCACCTCATTTTCTGTCCTTCCTTCAAAACCCAGCTTATTACAGAGAAATAGTCAGGAAAGTAAGTCTTCCTCCAATGTCATTTTCATCATATACCACACTGCTACCCATTCATCAACCATACCCCATTCCCAATGGGAAAAGTACATCCCCCTGCCCTACATCTCGGGGGCCTGGGACCCTCCATCTGGACCCCCAGGCTCCTGTGTTTTTCTGTTACAACTGGGCTCATCTTCATGGGTTTCTTCACACACATCCTGTACTCTCCACCACTACATCTAATGTCCGTTCCCTTTCAACTCCCTAGATAATTTGTGCTGTATATAGGAATAAATATATCAGGGACATAAGCCACTGTGTTCAGCATGTATCTTGGGGACATCATCAGAAGTAAATCTCGGGGAATCCAAGATGGCGGCCAACAGGACGGCAGTGAGAGAGAGTGAGTGTGTGGACATGTGGGGCGTGTGTGTGTGTGTGTGTGTGTGTGTGACAGTTATATTCCACAGGACTTTTGGGGGCTGGCAGACCATGCTCCCCTAGCTGGGAAGTCTCTGCTACAGCTGCAATCTCTCCCAGGGCAGCCAGCTCTGCCACAGAGGTTGTGCCATCTTGAAGGGGAGAGCTGCTGTGACTGGGAGCCTAGCCTCACCTCTACTCAGGGAGCCCTCAGACGTCATCTGGGACCTACAGCTACACCAGCCAGGGACCTGCTACCTCAGTATGAACCCACAAACACCAAGACTCCAGCCTGCCTGGCCATGGGCTCCTAAAAAGTTTGTTGGGGTGAGACAAAATGGTGGCTGAATAGACAGACATGTCCTGCACCTTCTCAGGGAGTAGATAGAAGAAACTGCTAAACTGAGTAACATCCACCCAAAATTGATGAGACAATTTGTGGCCAGAAAGGATAGAGGATGCCTGGAGAACATTAGGATTGGGGGCCTGGGCTGGAGAGAGACACACAACCACTGAGACTAGAGAATCAGAAGGAAACTGTGCTGCACCAAGTCTGTGTCCCTTGGGGACATATGTAATACTTGACTGTGGAAGGGGGTCCACAGGACTGCTGGCAGAGGGGAACTCTAGATCTAAGTCCACAGCAGTGGAAGGCTACACCCAGAAAGGCAGCCTGAAGTTCTGCACTGGCTGCACAGTGCTGGGGTGGGGGAGACAAAGGTGCAGTGGTGCTATTGCTCTGTCATTATATTTTCCTTGCTTTTACTCACTAAACTCAGTACATAGGATCTTTCCATTATAAACACTCACCAAAGCTGCAGTGCAGGTGGAGGTGGTTTTGTGGAGGCTGGAGAGCAAAACAGGGAGAGGCAACCAGGCATCCAGCTCTGGGACAGTCCGGTTCCTCCAACCCTAAACAGCCATTTTTCTCCTGAAGATCCAGTCCCTCCTGATACCACAGCTGCAACCAACCTTGAGCCCAGCAGGGAAACAAGGATTCTGAATACTGCCAGGGAGGCCTCAGGGACTGGGGTGAGGGGCCATTTGGTTCCAGAAACTAATATAGCAACACCCCCACTAGAAACCATGTCAGAAATAGTCACTTGTGTAAATCTGACTGAAAGCAGGCAGACAAACAAAGTGGGCAGATTGGTCCCACCTGCCTGAAACCAAGGCTGTGGAGACAGACACAGAGGAGCAATGGATCACTGGGAATTTCAACACAGTGCTGACTACCTAACAGGAAACTGAGAAGTGGCAGGCAGAACAGTAGAGAGAGGTCTCAAACCAGCCCCCATGGAACATTAAAACTCAGCTGAAGCAAATGACACTTTACTACTTCACTTTTTTAAATTTTTTATCTTTTACTTAAGAAAGAAAAGGAAAAAATATTTTTTATTGATTATTACTTTTTAACTTTTTTGGATTAATGTTCTATATTCTATTTTTATTTTGATTTTTTATCATTATTTTACTTCATCTCACTTTTTGCCAACCTTTCTTCCTCACTTCTCCTTTTTTCATCCTGTTTCTGCTTTAGCTTTTCTCTCTCCTTCTTTTTACTTCTTGTTAAAAACTGACCTTCTCTATCTGCTTTATCAATACATTACTATTATAGAGACTGGTTTCTAATTTCTTCTCCCATGCTCCAAGTACATGCACCCTTTTCTTTTTTTTCTTCACTAGACAAATTTTTTTATGCTTTTGTTTTTCCTCTCCTCACTTGATCTCTTCTTCTCCTAATTGCTCAATTAGTTTCACTCACCAAACTCAAGCCTATTTGCTCTCTATTCTCCTTTTCTAAAAATAGAAACTATATAGATAGATTAAAGGAGAAATTTTTTTATTATTTTGTTTTTTACTCTTCTTCTTACCACTCATTCTCCTCTATACTAAACCGTAGCCATTCCCCCATTCATTCAATTCCTTTACCTTACTTTCTAGAAATAAGCTCTGCCTCTTCAGATTCAGTCCCTCCCTTTTTTCTGGGTGTTTGTTTACATATTTTGGTATGTTTGTTTGTTTTGTGGAGTTTTCTCCTGATATATGTATATTTTCCCCCTTCTTTTTTCTTATTTCTCTTTTCTCTTACCTTTTTTCCTTTTCTCAAAATCATTTTTGCATTCTTTTCTCTCCCCTAATTCTCTTTTCTCTGGTGTCATGAACACATTCGTGTTTTGATCCCTTTGTGTTGTATCTTGTTGAGTTGTGTTTTGTGCCTTTCAGTCAACATGGTAGAGAGTGAGCCACACAATCAGACACCTGAGAGGAGCAAAAGTGGGGAGACAAAGAAACAGCCCCCATACAAAAGAAAATCACCAGAAAAGGAAGTAAATAAAATGGAGACAAGCAATTTGTCAGAGAAAGAATTCAGAGCAATGGTCATAAGGATGCTGAAAAGGATGGAAGACAAATTCAACAGTATGTGTTAAGAGTCAAGAGGAAATGAAGAACCAGAAGGAAATGAAGAATGACATAGCTACAATAAAAAACACAATAAAAAGCATCAACAGCAGACTAGAAGAAGCTGATGACCACATCAGAGAGCTAGAAGACAAGGTAGGAAAAAATAGCCAAGCAGAGCAGCAACTGGAAAAAAAAATTTTAAAACAGGAGGAGAGCCTAAGGGAGCTTTGGGTTTCACAAAATTAAAAAACATCCACATAATAGGGGTGCCAGGAGGAGAGAAAACTGAGCAAGGAATAGAAAATCTGTTTGAAGAAATGACAGAAAACTTCCCTGATATTGGGCAGAAAAAACTCACACAAGTTCAATAAGCACACAGAGTCCCAAACAGTTGAACCACAAAAGACCAACACCAAGATACATCATAATTAAATTGGCAAACACAAACAACAAAGTAAGAATCTTAAAGCCTGCCAGAGAGAGACAGAAAGTTACCTATGATGGCTCTCCCATTAGGCTCTCAACTGATTTCTCAACAGAAACAAATCCAGCCAGAAGGGAATGGAATGAAATATATAAAGTGATGCAAAGCAAGGAACTAAATCCAAGAATACTATATCCAGCAAGGCTATCATTCAAAATTGAAGGTGAAATAAGGAGCTTCACAGAAAAAAAAAGGGCTAAGGGAGTTCAATACCACCAAGTCACCAATGAAAGAAATGCTAACAAGACTGCTATAAAAAGAAGAAACAGGAAGGGAAGAAGGAACACAGGCATAAAGAATAACAATGGCAATAAACCAGTACCTATCAATAATAACCTTAAATGTAAATGGATTAAATGCTCCAATCAAAAGACATAGGGTAGCTGAATAGATAAGAAAAAAATGATCCATATATCTGCTGTCCATGAGAGACCCACCTCAGAACAAAGGACTCACAAAAACTGATAGTGAAGGGATGAAAAAAATTTTTCAGGCAAATGGAAATGAAAAAAAAAAAGCTGGGGTAGCAATATTTATATCTGACAAAATAGACCTCAAAGTGAAGGCTATAAAAAGCAGTAAGGAAGACCACTTCATAATATAAAGGGAGCAATTCAACAAGGGGATATAACTCTGGTAAACATATATGCACCCAATACAGGAGCACCCAAATACATAAAAAACTTCTGGAAGATACCAAGTGAGAAATTGACAGCAATACAGTCATAGTAGGGGACTTTAATACCCCACTGATACCACTGGATAAATCCTCTAAACAAAAAATCAGCAAAGAAACATCAATCCTAAATGACTCACTAGATCAGAGGGAATTAATTGACATCTTCAGAATGTTTCACCCCAAAGCTACAAAATATACATTCTTCTCAAGTACATATGAGACATTTTCAAAGATAGACCACAGATTGGGACACAGACAAAGTCTTTTCAAATTCAAGAAGATAGAAATCATATCAGGCATCTTCTCAGATCACAGTGGCATAAAATTAGAAATCAAGTACAATAAAAACAATGAAAAAATAAACACTTGGAGGCAAAATAGAATTCTAGTAAAGAATGATTGGGTTACCAAAGGGATCAGAGAAGAAATAAAAAGCATCCTAGTAATAAACAACAATGAAAACACAACAATCCAAGATCCATGGGACACAGTGAAAGCAGTCCTGAGAGGCAAGTTCATAGCTCTACAGGCCTACCTCAAAAAAAAAAAAAAAAGAAAAGAAAAGAAAAGAAAAATGGTAATAAATTATCAAACCCTACAACTTAAAGAATTAGAAAGAGAACAACAAGAAAAGCCCAGCGTAAGCAGAAAGAAGGAAATAATAAAATCAAAATGGAAAAAAACGACATAGAGAGAAAAAAAAATACAAGAGATCTATAAAACCAAGAGCTGGTTCTTTGAAAGGATAAACAAGATTGTTGAACCTCTAGCCAGGCTCACCAAGAAACAAAGAGAGAGGACCCAAATAAACAAAATCAGAAATGAAAGAGTGAAGTAACAACAGACTTCACAGAAATACAAAGGATTAAAAAAAATACTATGAACATCTCTACACCAACAAACTGGTCAACCTAGACAAAATGAACATATTCTTATAAAAATACAAGCTTCCAAAACTCCATCAGGAAGAATAAAAAAAACCTGAATAGGCCAATAACTACCACTGAAATTGAAGCAGTAATCAAAAATCTTCTAGCAAACAAAAGCCCTGGTCTGGATGGCTTTACAGGGGGGGGGGGGGTCCTACCAAACATTCAAAGAAGAACTAAAACCTACTGTCCTCAGACTATTCCAAAAAATTCAAGAGGAAGGCATACTTCCTAGCTCTTTCTATGAAGCCAGCATTACCCTAATTCCAAAACCAGACAAAGACAACACAAAGAAAGAGAATTCCAGGTCAATATCCCTGATGAATATAGATGCTAAAATCCTAAACAAAATTCTAGCAAATTGGATCCAGCATTACATTAGAAAGATCATACACTGTGACTAAGTGGCATTTATTCCAGGGATGCAAGTATGGTACAATATCCGCAAATCAATAAATGTGATACATCACATAGACAAAAATCACATAATATCAATCGATGCAGAAAAAGCATTTGACAAAATCCAACACCCTTTTTTGATAAAAACTCTCAGAGGGATCATACCTCAAAATAATAAAAGACATCCAAATTGGAAAAGAAGAAGTAAAACTGTCCTTATTCACAGATGACATGATATTGTACACAGAAAACCCTAAAGACTCCATCAAAAAACTACTAGACTTAATAAGTGAATTCAGCAATGTAGTGGGATACAAAATTAACACCCATAAATCTATGGCTTTTTTTATACACCAATAATGGACTCACAGAAAGAGATACTAAAAAAAAAAAAAAAAAAAAAAAAAAAAAAAAAAAAAAAAAAAAAAAAAAAAAAAAAAAAAAAAAAAAAAAAAAAAAAAAAAAAAAAAAAAAAAAAAAAAAAAAAAA
>PVJC01005546.1:0-38363 GCA_004026665.1 Murina feae | reverse complement strand
CCCATTTACCTCTACACCAAAAAAATTAAGCTACCTAAGAATAAATTTGACTAAAGAGGTAAAAGACCTGTACTCAGAAAACTACAGGGCATTGAAAAAAGAGAGAGGAAGACATAAACAAATGGAAAACACACTGTGTTCATGGAATGGTAGAATCAACATCATTAAAATGTCCATACTACCCGAAGCAATCTACAGATTCAATGTAATCCCCATTGAAATACCAATGGCATGTTTCACAGACCTAGAACAATCTATCCAAAAATTCATCTGGAATAAAAAAAGGCCCAGAATAGCCAGGGCAATACTGAGAAAGAACAAAGTTGGAGGGATCACATTACCAAATATCAAGCTATATTACAAAGCCACGGTTCTCAAAACTGCCTGATACTGGCACAAGAACAGACATATAGACCAGTGGAACAGAACAGAGAACCCAAAAGTAGACCCAAGCCATTATGCTCAATTAATATTTGACAAAGGAGGCAAGAGCATACAGTGGAGTCAAGACAGTTTCTTCAATAAATGATGCTGGGGAAATTGGTCAGAGACATGCAAAAATAGAAACTAGATCACCAACTTACACCATACACAAAAAATAAACTCAAAATGGTTAAAGGGCTTAAATGTAAGATGGGAAACCATAAAAATCTTAGAAGACTCCATAGGCAGCAAAATATCTGAAATATGTCTTAGCAATATCTTTACCGACACAGCGCGTAGGGCAATGGAAACTAAGGAGAAAATAAACAAATGGGACTACATCAAAATAAAAAGTTTCTGCAAGGCAAAAGAAATGGTCAAGAAAGCCCACTGCATGGGAGAACATATTTGCCAATGCTATCTCAGAAAATGGTTTAATCTCCAACATTTACAGGGAACTCAGACAACCTAACAAAAGGCAGATAAACAGTCCAATCAAAAAACGGGCAAAAGATCTAAATAGATACTTTTCAAAAGAGGAAATACAGAAGGCCGACAGACATATAAAAACATGTTCAAAGTCACTAATCATCTGAGAGATGCAAATCAAAACAATGAGATACCATCTCATACCTGTCATTAATGGCTATCATTAATTAATCAACAAATGACAAGTGCTGGTGAGGATGTGGAGAAAAATGAACCCTCTTGCCCTGCTGGGAGGAAAGCAGACCGGTGCAGTCACTGTGGAAAACAATATGGAGATTCCTCAAAAATTAAAAATGGAACTCCCATTTGACTCAGTAATCCCACTTCTGGGAATATATCCCAAGAAAACAGAAACACCAATCAGAATGGACATATGCACCCCTATGCTCATAGCAGTACAATTTACAATAGCTAAGTGCCCATCAGCAGATGCGTGAATTAAAAAACTGTGGTACATCAACATAATGGAATACTATGCTACTATAAAAAAGAAGGAACTTTTATAACTTGCAACAGCATGGATGGACCTGGAGAGCATTATGCTAAGCAAAATAAGCCAGTTGAAAGAGATACATGATCACATGATCTTACTCATATGTGGGATATAATGAACAACAAAAACTGATGAAAAAAATAGATCCAGATACTAAGAAACACTGAACAGATCACTCAACCTCAGAGAGAAGCTGGGGGTAGGGAGGGCGGTTGTAAGACCAACCAAAGGACTTAAGTGTATGCATATAAGCATAACCAGTGGACAAAGACAGTGGGGTGGTGGGGGCTTGTCCTGGGGAATGGAAGTGGGAGGGGGCAGTCAATTGGGGAAAAAGGAGACATAGTAATACTTTAAACAATAAAAAAAGAAAGAAATTTACTATTAAAATAAATACCAATTTGAGAGTTAGATTATACAAATTTATTGCTGATGAAGCTTATTTTCTGAGTCCTAGGAATAGATACTCTGAAGAATTTTCTCACCGGACAATGTCAAGTATCTAAGATTCACCTTCCAACCACTCTGTTTAGGTTCACTTTAACATACACCCTCCATTACAAGGGTAGGGCATCCTCATTCCTCTTCTGGATTAGCTTAGAACTTGAATGGCAATAACAAATAATAAACTTTTAAAATAACTCAACTACAATATAATTTACTTATTTATGGCTACATTTAATTCTACATTGATATAATTAATCTAATTCTAGTAATATAAAATATAAAATGATTTCATACATGTCAAATAATTTCTTCTTGCTCCCAACTCTATTTAGATTGTTAGAAGTAATATTATAAGCAAACTGGAGGCCCAGTGCATGAAATGTGTGCACTGGTTGGGAGGGGGTGGCTCCCTAGCCTGGCCTGTGCCTTCTCACAGTGTGGGAGCCCCGCCAACAATATCCCCAAAGAGATAGGCCCTGCCCACCCATCCAGGGCTCCTTGATGGATTTCCCCAAAGAGGTAGGCCAGAGCCAGGGGTCCCACCCCCGGCATGCCACCGAGATACTGAGACCTGCCTCTGTGCCGTGTGGAACTGTGGGACCCCCGGCATCACTGTGCAGAGCCACGTGACCCGCCTCCGCATTGCGCACACAGCATCAAGTCCCCACCCACACATGTGCGTCCGAGGCACACGCAACCTCCTGGTGATGGATTGTTATGGCATGAGGGCATCACGGCGTGAGGACATGACAACCACGTAGGCTTTTATTAGTATAGATATGAATATCTGACATATTTTGATGGAATAATACATTATAAATTATATCTGTTCTTAATTTTAGTAATAATAATAGGAAAAATATACTGAAAATTTATAAACTCAATTAGTCTGTAAATGCATATATTCTCGGTTAAAACCAATACCACATATCCTTTAATAAATATTATAAGTTACAGGCTACTTTTGTACTATAGTGTAACAAGTTTTATAATTACTCTTACAAAAAAAATTTTTTTTTAAAGTACAAATCTGTTTTCTAGGCAGAATAAAATTTCTTATTTCTTATCAAGGTGACTCCATAAGGTATTTTTATTCACTTACTAAGAATAGAATCTTTAGATGTATAACTACAAGTTTGCAGGTTTCCTTTAGCTTCTCTCTAGATAGCTACTTCATTCACATCTTTTTCCATTTTAAAGTACATGTCACTATTAATTCCTTGAGATATTTTCACCAACCTTACAAACAAAATGACCAAGCCACAGTTCCTCATTTTGGCTCTATACAAGACTAAATTTAGAATTTCAGCTGTACTTTAAAATCCCTACACAAGATTGACTTAACCTAGCTTTCCCTTTCTACCAAATTCAAAATTCATGCCTCTGGGTAAACTGGAAAGTTATTGCTTTGACTGCAACCTCATCCACATGTCTCCAGTACTTGATGGGCCATAAAAAACAAACCTAATCAAAACGTAGTCCACACCTTTGAATTATCACAATATTGCTTAGCATTCCATTTACGTCTTCTTCTAAGATTAGTGTCTAGCAAATAAAAGTACAAAAACACTGTCATTATAACTTTGCAGTTTTATTATCTTTCCTCTAAGGCCTTCATATTTGAAGATTAATCCCTGCTCTGACTGATATAAATGTTGATTTATAACAGCAAACAAGCAACCAAAGATAAATAAAGGAAATTTAAAAGAACCTTATAGGAAAGCTTTTAACACTCATGTTTAAAAATATAACTTCTTTAAAAATATAACTTTAGGGGTAAATAATCTGCTTTCCACTATAGTGGGAGATTAAAATATTACGTATATAGAGCAAGAAAAAAACTTTTTCAAAAGCTTATGGCAGTTTGTTGGAAAAATAATACCACAAAACTATTATATGAATTTCCTCATTTTAAAGAAAACTATAGACAAAGACAGACAAAAGAAGAGGCTTTGCTAATTTTTGTATAAATAAATAATTTTATACAATGACTTCAACAAACCAGATGGTGAACATTCACTGAGTATGACTACTATTGAAAGTTGGCTTCAGAATAGGTCAAATAAAAATATAATTCAAGAACAGTCTGAATTAGCTAGAAAACATTAAGAACTTGTTTCTAAAAATTCTATGGGTAGCCCAGTCGGTATGGTTCAGCAGTTGTGTGAACTAGGAGATCAGAGTTCAATTTCAAGTCAGGGCATATGGCCGGGTTGTGGGCTCGATCCCCAATGTGGGACATGCAGGAGAGAATCAAGTAATGATTTTCTCTCATCATTGATATTTCTATCTCTCCCTTCCTCTTTGAAATCAATAAAAATATTTTTTAAAAATTCCATGTGCAAGTTAAACTGCACTTATTGAAGCAATGGTATATGAAAATATGATTACACATTTCCAAACAATACAAAAGAGCTGCCAATAATAAAAATCTTTATTGGAGGGAACAATATAAAAAAGAAAACCAGAATATGTAAAAAGAAGCCCTTAATAAATTTTCATACTTTTTCTTCACTTGCAATACTTTCTCAACTGGTTTATAATCATCCATTCACCAATCAGCAGGTCCACAAATCAGATCAGTCATGTCTCAGATCCCCCTACATAAATAAAGTTGATGTAATGGTAATGATTGTGTTCTCAGAACTAGAGGTTCAAAACTACACCTGGATGAAGTAAAAGTGAGGAAAGCCCTCCAGTAACTTCTTCTCTTTAGTCCCAAACCAACTTGAATCACCACTCACTTCAATTGGTTCTTTGATAACGCCACTGAGCAACCTAAAGGTCTAGCCTTCCCCCATGCGTGTCATACTGGGCACACAGAAACACTGGATGCAGATGTATCTAACAGATATGTGTATGTGTGTTTACAAGAGAAACACAGTAAGAATGACCATAGCGATACTATCATTATATATAAAAGCCTAAGTGGTCTTTCAACCATTCGGCTGTTCTGCTGACCACCAGGGGGCAAACGCTCAATGCACAGGCATGGAAACATGGAACAGACCGATAAATCTCAGAGGGAAGGGGGAAGGAGGGAGGGTGGGACGAGATTAACCAAAGATCATAGATACATACTAGAGGCCTGATGCATGGATTCGTGCACCAGTGGGGTCCTCAGCCAGGCCTGCAGGGATAAGCCTGGAACTGGCAGTCCAACATCCCCTGAGGGGTCCCGGATTACAAGAGGGTGCAGGCCAGATGAGGGACCCCACCAGTGCACGAATCCGTGCAGCAGGCCTCTGGTTAATAACAACCCAAAACTAGAAACTGCCAAAGTGGATAGTGGCAGCAGAATGGATAAATGCATTGTGGTGTGTTCACTTTAAAATGCTGTTCAATAAGTGAGAATTAATAAACTACAATGTTATGTAACCATGTATCTCATAAACCTAAATGCTGAGCAAAAGAGGCTCTTTTCTCTCTTGCCCCATCCAGAGAACTGGATCCTGATTTGCACAACGAGGGTAACGAAAGAGGCTGTGAGAAAGGCAGGAAGGATTCTCAGGAGGGTACTGCAAGGACACGGATCCTACTAACTGCACCATGGGCTCCATCAAGAAGTCCACCCCCAAGCTGCTGGGCATGCCCTACCCACAGATCCCCCAATGGGCCACAGCCACCCAGCACTCTGCATCTTACCCACATACACCCCCAACCTGTGGCGGGTTCCCTGTGCATGCTCCCAATGGTGGCAGCAAGAGTGAGCTCTGGCAGATGGCCAGGGAGAGCCCACAGAAAGCTGGCCCAAATCTGAGGGCCATGGAGAAACCACAAACTTGAGCTTTAGCACCACTTTTGTTAAAACAAAAAAACAAAACAAAACAAAACAGAGGATGTCACCACTTGACCTGATATGTTGCAAGATCAAGAAACGGCATATGAGCAAAGAATTCTGCCACAAGAAGAGGAAGAAGCTTGGAGCAAGTGTAACCCAGAAGGTCTGAGAAAGCCTCAGAGTAACTAGCAGGGCTGAAGGAAGGTATTTCTCTCCTAAAGGCAGCTATTAAAGACCCCTAGGAGGTAACTACTGCTTCAAAGGAGAGGACAGCAACTCATAACTTCAAGGAACATGGAAAATCAATATTACATGACACCACCAAAAGATTACAATAATCTAGTAACTATCTTCTGATATCCTCCACTATACATACAACATGCAAATAAACCCTTATCAGCTGGGTCTAGTCAGCTTGTGGACTAGAATGATTAAATGAATACCACCGCATTCTAAAACTGTTATTCTTTGTGTGTGTGTGTGTGTGTGTGTGTATGTGTATGTGTGTGTGAAGGTAAGTTTCTATATAATATAGCTATCTTTTAGAAAAGTGGAATTATTTCCGGACTAACTGGGTCTAACACTATTCTTATATTCAAAAGCAGTAGCACCCCATCCCAAGAATATTTTCCTTTGGGAAAATAGCCAGCTTGTGCTGTTTACATTGAATTTTCGACCACACAATAACTCACTCTGCTTTCGGACCAGATTTCATCTGCTATCCAGGTGCTGTATTGTGAAGATGATACATTCAGTCAAAATGAAGACATCACTAACACAGGGAATGGGAGAAACAGATTTACAGGGGAATTTTATTAAAAATCTAAAATTGCTTTTTTTTAACTCCCAATAAAATTTGGTATTTTGGTAAAGACCGTTAAAGCCATAAAGAGTGTTACTTAGCTCAGGAAATGATTATGCTGTATATAAAAAACTATGGAGATTTCAAGGTCCTTTCATAATCTATTAATGAACATTAAAAGGGACCACACTGTTTTACACAAACTCCCAATATACCACTGAAAAAACTTTCTGAATTCCAACTGTACTTACTGAAGACAACTCAACCTGTTCTACTAGCAACTCAGCCAACCTAGTACTCTAAGCATTCAAATGCCTAATTTAGACTATAACATCTTTAGGAGCAGTCCATATCTTGAGATTTATCTTCTAAGTCTTCTATTTCTTTTAGTATGATACTACATTATAGACATTGTCAGTACTAAACAAATATGTATTTGTTCATTCATTTACTGTTATTAAAAGTTGTTAATCAACATTTTGAGGGAAAAAATAAATTAATGAGGAATAAAGGAAGGCCATCACATCTATAAAGAAAGCAAGAACGCCCTAGTTTTGTCATTATTCAAGCTTGATGGTTGACTTAATGTTTAATGAATATTATGGTTCTCTTCTGATTTTATCTAATTCACACATGGTGATGTGAACAAATAAGCAATGCGTCCTTGTGTTGATAAAAATTGATAGCCTATGATGCCATGATACACAAATTATTTTAAGTGTTCTATTAGCAACTCAGCTGATACATTTTAACAAAAAGTGAGGGGAAAGGAATGGCTGTGCAATCTTCTCAGAAAGAATCTGATACTAAGTTTGTTGGATCCTGGGTGTTCCCTTTGGCCTTTCTGTATGTGATTCCTGCTTGTAGGTTTTTGGAAGCAAGAAAAATGGAATTAGCTGGTTCTTTGGTAGTTAGCTAGATATTCTGAACTCAAGTAAGCATCCCTTCTTAAATCACTTTCTTGGGTCTATGAACCTGTCCGCCATTCAAGTTCTTATCACTCTGTAGTGTAATTGCCAAAGTTCTTAAATATCTTCCCAACCCGACTACAAGATCCTCTGGGGAGGGCTATGCATTGCTGAGTCATGGTGAGAACAAAATACTTACTGAGTGAATCCATGTTTTCCACCTAAAAACTGCAAGATAAAGCCTAGTGATCAGCCGGGTCTAGTCAACTTGTGAACCAATGCAGAAGATAAGACAGAAGGTTTTAATATGCATGTTTACCTTTTACTGAGCAGGTGTCATGAGACAGAGCCTCTCCTGAACAATGCCTGCATAGTTCATCTTCAGATATGACTGGGAAACTGCATTACCCACATTTCTCCAACATCTACAGAGGAATTTCCACGTGTTCTAAGACCTAAGTCTTACTGTTTTGTTTTGTTTTTAAATCTGTTTTCACTTAAGATGAAAAAAGCATATAAAACTACTACATTCTATTTTCTTACATCCCTATCACTAAAAACAGCTGATTTTCCCTTTAAAAAAATTACTGGCTAGCAATAAAATTCTGAAAATAAGAGATTCATTATGGAAACTGACTCAAACTACACCACAGCAAGACTATTATAAAAATACTAGAGGCCTGATGCTCAAAGATTCGTGCAAGATAGGCCTTCCTTCCCCTGGCTGCCGGCACAGGCTTCCCTCCGGCACCCGGACCCGGGCCTTCGCTCTGGCCGCCACCTTCCACCTTCACTCCAGGCTGGAGCTGCCTTACGCCTTTGCTCTGGCCCTGTCACCCTCCTGTAGCTCCGTCCACCCCCCAGACCCCCCGTAGCAAGCGTCCCACCCCGCCATGGCCACTCCACACCTGTGCACATGCACTGCCAGAGTCCCAGAGCAGCTGGGGCGGGCAGAACGACTGTGTCATTGCCATGGCGACAACGCAAGCATCCCGGCCCAGCAGCCACCATCGTTGTCGCATCAATTTACATATTCCCTCCTTATTGGCTGTGGGTACCGCCATCTTTGTTGCAAAGTAATGGTCAATTTGCATATTTCATCTTTATTAGATAGGATGGTGTTTAGGTGCTAGCTATTTAATTTGGCTCACAATTTAGACTAGGAATATTTTTAAAAAATATATTTTTATTGATTTCATAGAGGAAGGGAGAGGGAGAGAGAAACAGAAACATCAATGATGAAAAATTGAGCCAGCAACTGAGCTCAATTGCTGGATTGAGCTGGCAACCCAGGCACATGCCCTTGACCGAAATCAAACCCAGGACCCTTCCGTCTGTAGGCCAATGCTCTATCCACTGAGTCAAACCAGGTAGGGCTAAGAGTATTTTTTAAATTAAATATATTACAATTTTACTCACTTCAAAGCTTCCTCAAATTTATGGATTTTCTTTTGAGTATCTTCTTTTTCTTTATCAAGTTCACTCTGCAAGTCGTGAACCTGCCATGACAAGACGTGGCACATGTATCAGAAGATAAGGAAAGCTTGCTCAAATGAGAAATACAAACAATGACACAGCAATCTTAAGTCCATTTTTAATATAAAGTTAGATTTAGTTTCAAAATAGAAATTGGGCTAACCATAATCATTTAGCATATAATTATTTTAATACTCTATTTCCAACACCATTTTTCTGATCAAAGTTAATAACTATTTGAGTCTCCCTGCATGTGGATTTCCTGTGAAACAGACTGACATGGAAAACACTCCAAAAGGGAGGATTAACTTGAATTTTTAAACAGCTACATATTAGCCAACAGAAAGGAATCTCATAAGATTCAGCAGAACGCAAGTAAGCATGTGTCTGTCCTCCCAAACCCATACAGGTGGTGATGAAACAGTCTTTGCTGCTGGGAAGGATTCCTCTAACTAGTCACTGCGTTTGGGAGGAAGTCCCACCATGAGTATCTGCATCCTAAATGTGGCATCCTGTGAGTAGGTGAGTCGGCAGCAAGAGTAAAAATAACAAATGAAAATTTTGCTTCACAGAAAATACTTCCTATGCAGATGCAGATAAGCATATCAATGTGGACGCAAACAGATCTAAGAATGGGAGACAGAAACTCTGGTACAGCTGGAGGGAGCAGGAGTAAATAGCAGCCATGGCTCCACATACGTAGTCACTGAGGGCGCAGAGCAACTGGTAGGAAAGAAAACTCGTCACTTAGAGGGGTGCAGATGCCAGCCAGCTACACACCTACCACCAGCCCAGGTAAGGCTGGATGTACAACTGCTGGGTAAGGCGATAGAAGAGGTATGACAAACCAACAACACACACACACACACACACACACACACACACACACACACACACACACACCCAACTCCTTTCCAAACTCTGAATCAGTGCTAGCCAAAAGTCCCTGTAGCTGGCTATTTATAATAGTTTGTATGGAGATCTAGTTAACTCAAAAACCCTATATTCTTTGAACCATTTTGGCTTTTCTCCTATCCATTCTTGAAATGTATCTTGAAATGTTAAGATATGGTGCTTGACAATTACAGGGGGCATAACCTTGCTTCTATTGTGTCTCCCAGTGTGATCTCCTCAGAGCTGTGGTTAAAATCCCCTTCCCAGGAAATCCCCAGGAGGGTTTGGGGGTTTCTGCTGGGGAGGAGTTTTTCTTCACACCCACAGCCACCTTTTCCCTGTCCTCTGAACAATACGTGATGTACATGGGAAACTAACAAGGAGCCACTCTCAGAGTCTCTGATGAGTCACTGGCATTTTACTTGCTGGGACTGTTGTTCCAATGTGCTGGGCTAGGAGGGGTTTCCCCTGTATTGGCTGCTCAATTGTTTTCTGGGACTCAGAACTCAGTGTGAAAGCGTAATTGAGACTTACTCATTTAAGTGAAAGCTTCAAAAAATTAATCATTTTTGAGAAAACTCGATCTACAATTTTAAGGTGGTTATGAGTATAAGCTCTGAGTCAGACTGCATGGGTTTGTCCCCACAACCTTCACAAGTTACTCAACCCTGTGCCTCAGCTGCCGCATCCGAGAAATGGGGACAACAGGGAATATAGTGAAATTGCAATGAGTTCATGTGACTCAATGTAAAGCTCTTAGAATAATATTGAGAACATAATAAATGCTCGAGAACTATAAAAAATTATCACCTTCTTAAATTAAATACTCTATTCACAAACACTTTCTTGAAAACTCAAGATCATTATGAATACCCAAAACTGCAGTATGTCCCCATCTAGTGATTCCCTTGATGGACTGTCTGCCCTTTCAGAAACTGGCCCCTGAATTGTTACGAATTCTGAGTTCATGAAAGTGCTTTTTAATCATTCACAATTCACTCTTCACCTCTGTCAGTGTTCAGCGGTCACTTCCTGATGTGTGGTCAGTGCCCTAACTCAAGCACCTTGATCTAATCTCTGCTTCTATTAGAAGCGCTTCTATGGCAGGAATAGACCTATCTGAACGGAAGAAGGAGAGCCTTCCCTCTGAGTCACACATACACGTGTCAAAGCACAGGCTTCTGAGCTGGGGTCCCTTCGAGCCAGAAGCTGTTTCTCATTTATTTTATATCCCCAGCACTCAGCACAACCAATACCTGGATCTCACTAGAATAGCCAACAAATGCTGTTCTGGGTGTGTTTGTTTGTTTGTTCTTAATTGAATATATTGGCGTCGTATACTTAAGGGCCATTTTGGGTTAAATTTCTAGCTTTAACCCAGGTCTCAGATAGGTGTGGGTAACACAGATCATGCTGTCCTTTTTTAATGTATTAATAGCAGTGAAGAATAAGGCTTGAATTAATTTGCTTGTAACCCTTCCCCCACTATACATTGTTAGTATCCAAAGTGAATTTTAATAACTTAAATAATGAAAACCAAACCACAAAGTCAAGGATATAGCATATATTCTCAAACGTGAGATTGTTCTAAGTAATTTAAGTTTTAAATAAGTTCAGATTTAAGTAGCCATAGACACATTTGCCAAATGTATATTTTACTCCCTTTAACCCTAAGAACTTAAGGCAGCAGGAAGGGAGTACTTGTGTGTATGAGAAAGGGCTTCTGCTGCATGTAAGGAAACAGACGAACAGTGGCAGACGTCACAGCACAGCAAAGGGCACGAAGCAGCGGCTGCCCCACACATCGACTAGCGGGGTCCCTCCACTGCTCCTTTTCATTGCTCCAACCTCTACTCCCCAACAGGAAAAACAGGTTCTGGGCTGCAAGGCTTCTAGAAATCATTTGACCGCACAAATTCATTTCTAAACACCTCACTCAAGGCACGTGTCCTTGTAAAGAAAATCAGGCCAGTAGTAGTTAGAAAATACTACACAATTTATTATGTGAAAAGCTGTGGGAATCTTATTTTAATCTAATTAAAAGAAGTATATATGTACACTAAACACTGAAATAACTATTTTCATGGTTTTGAACTCCATCAGACTGTACAGCTCACTTGTTAGAGAGTTACATGAGAATTATTATAAGTAGATATTTCCATTCTAGCACATTCTAGAATATCCATGCTTAACATCTGCCTCGTGAACTGCTTTAGGTAAACATCACCATCTCTTACTCTCTGGTGCCTGTTTGGAAAACAAGCAATGGGTTATTTGTCAGTGGCAGGTGTTTCCTTGCTAGTAAAATCATTTAGCCTCACCATTTCCTGACTTAACAGATTAGGACACTTCATCAAACAATGACATTTCGTTTTACGACCTATTATTTGTTTGATGTTCAAAGATCTTAAGAGCAGGGGATAGCCACCAGAGGTCAATAAAGAGCCTGAGCTAACGTGTGTGCTTAAAGGAGGGACGGTGTCGGATGCCTGGCTCTCACCTCAAAGGCAAGTTAGATTCTCGTGCTGCTTTCTCGCTGGCATGAGGATAGTGCCATTCAGATGGCATTTCCTCCTCCTGCACAGATACTCAGAACGCAGTTTTAAACCCAAAGTTATTGGCTGCGCACACCTGTCCCACCTGTAAACACTGTCTACCAAACAAAAGCCCTACACATCCCACTTCACTCTCCAGTTACACAGTCCAGGGCTACAGAAGATTTATGTCAGCTCTTTGGGCATCAGAAGTGATATTCCCTGAGGAGGGGCATGACATCAAATCTTCAAGGGTTGAGATCACAGCAGGTTTAATAAAGACAGAAGAACAGATGTCAATTTAAAAGGGGGAGATTACGGAATTAATTGTAAAACAGAGGGACATGCTGAGCAACATTTTCTCTTCTAATATAAATAATGTGGGAACATATGCAAGATGCACAAATAAGCTTATTTTTCTTAGAGGCTGCCATTGTTCTAAACATGTCTTATTTACACTGAAAACAATTAATGCACTTTAATTAGTCCCGTTATTAAAAAGCTAGGCCAGTTGATACTGTGTGGAAAGGGGGGGCTGTAGCTAGGATGCCTGATGGCAAGAGTTCAGCCTGCTGCCTGCAGTGAATGAGAACTGGAAAGGGTGAACTGGGCTCTCTCATGCTGTTTGCTGTTTGTGTCCATCAGGTAGAGGGACTGATGCGTAACTTTAGTTCACCTAGCGGGTGGGAGAGACGCTGAGCGAAGGTGGCGGCGGGAGAGAGACTGGCTCTATCTCTCTAACTGCCCTCAACAGGACTCACAGGAGTTTGGGCTAGAAACACATTCTTTTAAAACGAGTTCGTGTGTGCCTTTCTCCTGGCTCCCAGCCCGTGCTGTCTCACAGGTACACAGATACCATCTCTCAGGAAGAGCCAGTGTGGGAGGGAGGCTGGGAGCCAGGGGCCAGGAAGGTGTTCCTTCAAGGGCGGGAAGCCAGCTATCTGCCCAGAGAGTGAACAATGGACCAAAAATCACACCCGGAGGATGTAGCTCCTTCTACTTGGGAAGCAAGTCTTCTCAGAATGCAAGCCTTTTTGGTAGTAAAATATGTATGAAGCTGCACGGCTCAATAGCAGAAATGGAAAACTCTACATTTTGCTGAAAGCAACATTTCCCTCTCCTGTTCAGATGCCATTTTGTAGACATAAAGCACATTTAAGATCTTGCATTGAGTTGTATTCAAACTGCAGCAAGAAAAAAGAAACTTTAGCAATAAAAAAATTTATTATAATTTTAAAGAGCACATACTCAGACCAATACATGTCTGTGGAAATATACACTTTTCCAAATGACAGAAACATTCTTCTTCCTAGACACTAAGCTCCTGGAGAACAGAGTCTATGCCTGATTAACCCTTTCCCCTCTCCCAGTCCCTCGTATGATATTCACCAATGAAAGCATTGAATGACTATCTGCTGAGTGACGATATGGGTACATAAAAAGTAACATTACAGTTTTTATAGAATTTGTGCTATAAAATCTGTTTAATTTTTCATTTGTATGTATTTTTAATTAGTTGAAGGGTTGATATTTTTGCATTTTCTATTATGTACTTTACAAATGGCTTAATTTGGTATATGTTAGAACAGTAAATCATTACAAAAGCAGCAACAAAATCTTTGCTATTTCAACTACTCTTTTACTTTCTATGTTATAGAGCAAACAAGAAATTCAAAACTGGAGTTAGCCTAGCTGGTGTGGCTCAGTGGTTGAGTGTCAGTCCATGAACCGAGAGGTCACAGTTCGATTCCTGGTCAGAGTACATACCAGGGTTGTGGGCTCAATCCCCCGGAAGGGGCATGCACGACGCAGCTGCTCAATGTTATGCTCCCATGGATATTTCTATCTCTATCCCTCTCCCCTCCTCCCTCTAAAATCAATAAAAAATATATTTTTAAAAAACTAAAGTTAGGTCACAAACTTAATTCTGCACTTTATTGCTGAAGATGTTAATAGCATGTCAAAGAACCCCAGTTGTTACTGATGACAGGGATACCAGCTTATTTCAGGAGAAATATTCACTATTCTAATTGACAAGAAACAATCATTAATCAACTTTTTAGTAGACAACTCTCTCATTGTTTTATATTCTTTGGTTAAATATTTAGAGTTCTTAGTATATGTATGATACAATAAAATACAAAATGACTCCCATCAACTGTATCACATTTTTTAAATGATAGAAAATATAATTTTACTCTTTGCTCATTAAATATACAATGGTATTTTTTAAAATTATTTTATTGATTTTTTTACAGAGAGAAAGGGAAAAAGATAGGGAGTCTTAGAAACATCGATGAGAGAGAAGCATCGATCAGCTGCCTCCTGCACACCTCCTACTGGGGATGTGCCCGCAACCAAGGTGCATGCCCTTGACCGGAATCGAACCTGGGACCTTTCAGTCCGCTGGCCGACGCTCTGTCCGCTGAGCCAAACCGGTTAGAGCTACCCAATGGTATTTTAAAGTTGATATAACTAATAACAGAACTGAAGCTGTTTATAAACATAAAAAACAAAAAAGCAAAATTTGATTACTGGCTAGCTGAAATAAACTTAGAATAAATTATTCTTTATGTCTTTATAAAAATCAACCTTCATTCTTAATTGCTTCCTTTTCTATTTCAAATGTAGCTTCCCAGAAAAGGTATTACCTTTTTTTCATAGGTGCGTTTTAAATTACTTTTCTGCATTTGAAACTCATTTTCTTGATCCTGTGAATGATAAATATTTATTTTTATTATACTTAAAATTGCTACTAGAATTAATAAAATTAGTAATCTAATGAAATAAATAAATCTAATTGATGACAAACTTTGACTTTCACATATTAGTAAGAGCACCCTACTAGTCCAATGTTCTAAACAGAAAGAAGACTAGCTTTGTTAGAGGTCATAAAACCTTATTTAGCTAAAGATATTACTACTTTTAAAAGTACATACTTTACAGTAGAAGAGAAGCTTTCTGACCCTTAGGATTAGGTGATTACCTATAATGACCAATTGAATTAATACAGAAATAATAAATTTGAAGTTATACTATATACTAGTTCCTGGCATTTTTTGACCATGAGGGGGAAAGGAAAAATATAACAGGAGAGGGAAAGAGGAAGAGAGAGAGAGAGTAAGCATGAGAATTGGCAGATAACTCAAAGGGAGAAAATTATTCTTAGTACCTAGAGGGTATTATGCTAAGTGAAATAAGTCAGAGAAAGACAAATACCATATGATTTCACTTACATGCAAAATCTAAAAAAAACCACCCACAAATGAACAAATAAAAGAAAACAGAAAGACTCACAGATACAGGAAACAAATTGGTGGTTAACGAACGGGATGGGGAATGGACAAAATAGATGAAGAGAAGGGAATTAAAAGGCACTACAAACTTCCAATTATAAAATAAATAAGTCATGGAGATGCATTGTACAGCATAGGGAATATAGTCAATAATCTATATTTATAAAAGCCTAAGCAATCATTCGACCGTTTGACTATTCAACCAGTAGCTATGACGCTCACTGACCACCAGGGAGCAGACACTCAATGCACAGGCATGGAAACATGGAACAGACTGATGAATCTCAGAGGGAAAGGGGGAAGGCAGGAAGATATTAACCAAAGATCTTATACACATACTAGAGGCCCAGTGCACAGATTCATGAACTGGTGGTGGGGGGAGCGTCCCTCGGCCTGGTCTGCGGGGATTGGGTCAAAACCAGACATCCCCTGAGGGGTCCTGGATTGTGAGAGGGTGCAGGCCAGGATGAGGGACCCCACTGGTGCATAAATTCATGCACTGGGCCTCTAGTAGTTAACTTTGCATGGTGACAGATGGTAAGTAGACTTATAGTAGGAATCATTTCCTAATGTATCTAAATATCAAATCACTATGATGTATACCTGGAACTAATAAGATACTGTATGTCAATTATATGTAAATACATAAATAAATAAAAATAAAAGAATATATTTAAATAAAATTTATTTTTAAATTTAATTTCAAAAGAAAGATTATTCAAATGAAAATTATTGTTCTTTATTTCCTATATCTCATTAGCATCTACTTTTGTTAAAAGAAGATAAATAAGATGAAAAAAAATGATACGAAGTATAATTAAAGACTCAGAAACAGCTACTTACATTTTTAAGGAGTTTTTTAAAACTCTTATTTGTATATATAAATGAAGAAAAAGGAAAGTGAGGACGGAGGGAGTCGATGGGGGTAAAGGGGGCACATCTGTAAGACCTTCAACAATGAAGCTGAAAGTGAGTTTTAGCCATTGTTCTGTGAACAAATGCAAGGCCCACCTGTAGTTGTTGCTTTCTCTGAAGTTCTGATTCCTGTAGCTGCAGTTTTAATTGACAGACATGCTGTTCTAATTCTTTAATTGTACCAGAGGCCTATAAGGATTTTAAGAATAAAAATAAAAAATTTGTACCATTTCACAATTTCTGGTTGAGTAAATCTACCTTTTTCACCTTGAAGGTTCACTCAAAATTAAAATGATCTGTAAACCTGAATTTAAAATGTTTTTTAAAAATTAAAAAAATTCATCTCTTAAAGTAAAAATATATATTAAATTCTGTTTAGTATTTAAAGTTATATAAATATAATAGTAATGAAGAAATAGTTGGTTTTACAGAAAAATAGTTTTACAGAAAACTTTTCAAATTTTAAAACCAAATCCACTAGAACATTCAATTCATGAAATACCACATAACTGACGACCTGAGAATTTTAGTTTTGAAATTCTCTTTGCAGAAGGTGTCCATTCTCAGACACATGAGTGCCAGTGGTGTCTGTGGGCTCACACGCGTGCATAGGATGGTTAAGAAAACTAAAGCATAACCAAGATGTCAAAATAATAATAATAATGCATATATTCACCCTAAAAATGTATTATTAACACAACTGAGCATTTCTTCTCAGATTTTTATGTTTCCTTTTATAAAAATGTTGGTATAAGGGTTAACTTATTATGGCAGAATACAGTTTAAGTATTATGTCATGTTATATATTCGACATTTAGTATTTTAAGTATTTTAAATGCCAATAAGTATTCTTTAGTCATTTCAAGAATAAAGCAAAGGAGAGATTAATTTCCAATGTTAAATAGCTTCTACATGGCTACCTATGGCTACAGGCTGAGTAAAGCTACTTTGTATGACATGTACATGTAAAGTAAATTACTTTGTAGGTATATGTACTAGCATATATATAATACCTTAGAAGCTGAAAGTGTGTGTTCCTTTTTCAGAAGGTTTACATCAGCATCATATTTGTTTTGTAATAGCTTCACACTTTGCTCATAATCATTCATAAGATGATCTTTCTCTTTATGCAGTGTATTGCGTCTAAAAATAAGAGAATAAAATATCCAATATATTTGAAATCAATTCCTAGAACAGAATTTTTAGTCAACCAAATCCAAATGCATTATCTTTCAGTATGTCAAATAATTATCTACATTTTTATAAGCGTTTTAAAAAGCATTATGCTTCCTATGTTAAGTGGGACTTTAAAAAAATAAACAAATGGCGGTGTTTAGGTTAGAAACCTGCCAAAATTAATGTACAAGGTGATTAATTTGGGATATACTTCACAGAGCTGCGTCAGTGCTTTACCGCCACCCCGGAGAGCGCTGGCCTCCGACAGTACCTCGCCCTCACTTCCTGCAGCTCACTGCACGCCATCTGGTAACATCGCTCAAGCTCCAGCTTCTCTTGAATCAGCTTCTGCTTCTGTAAGTGACTGTTCTCTGCTTCTCCAGTCAGCTGCTGGACACGGGACTCCAGTTCTTTCACCATCTGGTTCTAAAAGAACAGGGCACTGTGAAAAAAGCCTCTGACCGACTTCGTAACACTTCAGTATCACTGAGGAACCTGAGGAAAATGTATACTGTATTCGAGATAAGAATACAGAAAACAAATGTATCATAACCATATCATAAAAAATTAAACCCACCTCTAAGCTAACCGAGTCTTTAAAGAATGCTTTCTACCATACAAGATCATGATATTTATATGCTTTTAGCCATTCATTCATTCATTCAACAAATTTTATTGAAGTCTCTATCCTCAGGAAGGTTCCATCTTTTTCATGAAACTTAAGAAGTTTATATTGTTAGCTGAGCGCTTAGCAGTGTTTTTGCTCATTTGAAGTTTTAGAAACTTTTTTAAATCATAAAAGCAATGTAATAATACTTTTAAAAGGTAATTCATATCTCAAGTATTTTAATACAGGAGTTATGTGATACATGTATCCTATCTAATAAAGAGGGAATATGCTAATTGACCCTTACTTTGTTGCAAAGATGGTGGCACCCACACCCAATAAGGAGAGAATATGCTAATTGACTCCCCCACCCTCAAAGATGGCAACACCCACACACAATAAGGAGGTAATATGCTAATTGACTGCCCCACCCTCAAAGATGGTAGCACCCACAGCCAATAAGGAGGGAATATGCTAACTGCTGCCCTGCCCTCAAAGATGGTGGTGCCCACAGCCAATAAGGAGGGAATATGCTGATTGACTGCCATACCCTCAAAGATGGCAGTGCCTACAGCCACCAGATGGCAGCGCCCAGTCCCCTTAGCCATGCCAGGGCAGCAGGTGCACGGCAAGGCTGGGCTTGCCCCCAGGCAGGCCCAGCCACTCCATGCACCTGCCTCTGGAGTCCCCAAGTCCCCTCAGCTCCCCAGCCACCCAGGGCCAGCCCAAGGTGCAGGCAAGCCTTGGATGTCAGCTTCCCAGCCACAAAGGGCCAGCCCAAGGTGCAGGTAACTAGGGCTGGCCAAAGCTTGTACTGCTGGCAGTGGCAGCAGCAAAGATGATGGGGTGTTGCCTTCCCCTGATCAACAGGTCATCTCCTGCCCCTGAGGACTCCCAGACTGTGAGAGGGGGCAGGCCGGGCTGAAGGACTCACCACCCCACCCAGCTCCAGTGCATTCATGCACTGGGCCTCTAGTTATCATATAAGTGTATAGGAATATTTTTACACAGTTACAATGTTAGTAAACATAATTTTCTTTTGTTTTAATTTTACTTACTATTTTATCAAAAGTCTTCAAAATTATCATTTGTCCAGTCTTCAAAATTATCACATAATTAAAATCATTTCCCTATTTGATATTTGTTATTTTGAATTTTTCATCTTTATAGAACTAAATACAGGTGTTTATGACTATGTACTCCAGGTAAAATTAGGATAAGCAAGCATTAGCTAAAAGAACTGATTTTTTTTATTGAAGTATACTTGATACACTATTCTATTTATTTCAGGAATATGTCACAGTGATTCAATATTTATATACATTACAAAATATCAACCATTTTCATTTAACAACTGCATTTCCAGTAAGTGTGAATAATTAGAAAAGGTTAGGATGATGTTCCAATCAGTATATTTTCATACTCTTTCTAAGACATTTAAATAAAGTTTAAGCATTACATAATATTGCAATCCCAACTTCTTATTGATCTTTCTTCATTATGATATGAATTAGGCACATAATTTAAATTTTGGTGCAATAACTTCCAAATCTGAGAAATGGACATAATTATATCTAACTTAAAAACATGATATATAAATTTATTTTTAAAATACATACAATTTCTAGCTCAGAGCCCGACACATATCTGATGCTCAGATTTCTTCTCTGTATATCCCATTCCTAATGATCCCTCTGCTGGGGGGCTCCTTTCAAAAGATAGCGTCAATTTCCAAACATACATTCTAACTCTCCATGTTTCCTAAATATATTGCCTTATACAAAATAATATCAGTACAAAGGAAATTTTTAAAAATTAAAACATACTGTCAAGGGAAAGCCTATAGACATATATGAAATACTTCAAGGACAACAACATTTGGTCAAAATAACCTTTTAAAAATTGTATACAAAGAACGAAGAGATAGAAAAATAGTGGAGGCCTCCAAACAGGTAAATAGTTATTCAGAAAATAAGATGCTGACATAGAAGCATATTTCGGGCTGTGACAGACAGTGTAGAAGGGGAGTTCAGGGTGAGTAACAACAGGATCAGAGAAGGAGCAGCAATTGTACAGTCAGTGACAAACGTTACCTTGGGCACAGAGTCTCTGTTCCCACATTGTGAACCCAAAGGTAGCACTCGGTAGACTAGGTTGGAGTTCTTGAGTGGACATGGCTTGTAAGCAGTAGTTTTAATGGGCATTAGATTAGTAATTCAAATTCTTGGTGATGGGAAAATGGGACAAATATCCCTTGTGAGATCTGGAACAAGAAGAGACAGGGAGAGCTACTGGCAGGTTACCGGAAGGGTACCGGAATGCGGTAACAATGGCCTGGACACAAGAGGTAGCTGTGGAAACAGAAGGGAAAGAGAGCAGATCCAAGAAAATGTTCAGAGAAACAAATAATGTGATTAAGTAAAATACTAAATGAATGAAATGAGAAGAGCAAAAATCATAGATTTTCCAGGTTCAAAACTTAATATGCCAAGAGAATTGGCACATTGAGAATTAAGAGAAAGTTTAGAAAAGGGTATTATTTTTATAGGAAATATAGACATGATTTCCAAGAAGTAACAGGAAACTGTAAAATATCTGACAGGCCTTCAGTTATACAATCAATAGATAGGTTAAGAAATGTAGGAGTTTTATATACAAACTTTGTTTGAAATCTTGAAAGAGTCAAAAATTAGAAAGGGTTAGTATTTGGCAACTATTGAGAATCAAAAGTTCAACTTCTATGGCAAAAGTAACAATACATTTTATCTTATTTCATAGACTTCTTCTTGAAGTATGAAATAACATACAAAAGATGCACAAATCTTCACTATATATTTTTATAATTTTTTACAAATTGAAAACAGCCATGAATCACTATAAGATGTAAATATCACCAGTCGCTCTGAAGTCTGATTGGTCATTGTCTACACAAGGTAACCATTATTCTGACTTTGATCACAAAAAAGTAACTTTGCCTCTTGTTGAACTTTCTGTAAATTAGATCAGAGTATGGACTCTTTTGGATCAGCCTTCATCATGCTCATTATATATCTGTGAGATTCATCCATGTCATGGCGAACAGCAGTAATTTAAACTTTTTAAGGCTATATACAGTATTCCATTGTGCAAATAACCTAAAATCACTTACCCATTTTATTGATGGGTTGTTTTTAATGTTTGGCTGTTAAAAATAATATTGCTATGGACATTTTCATACATGTTTTATGGTATATACATGGACTTATTTATTTTGGTTGTACTTCCTGTAGTGAAATTGATGAGTCATGATTAATTTGAAAACTATGTCCATGCAAAAACCTGCATGTAAATATTTAGAATAGCTTTATCCATAATTAAAAAAAAAAAAAAACTGGACAAACCAAGATGTACCTTTGCAATAGGTAAATGGATAAAACAAATTACAGTATATCATATAATTGAACATTATTCAGCAATAAAAAATGAACTATCAAGCCATAAAAGACATCAAAAATAATGTAACCTAATAAAAGAGAAGCATGCAAATTGACTGCACCTCCACTACACCCCAAGCCATGCCTACCAGCCAATCAGAGTGACTATATGCAAATTAACCCAATCAAGATGGGGCTGCCAGCCATGGAACTGGAGCAAGCAGGAGGCTTGGTTGCCCCGGCGATGGAGGAAGTGAAACTTTCTGTCTGCCCTAGCTGGCTGTGGCCTCCGCTCAAGGCAACAAAGTTTCAATTATAGAAGATAAATAAATCCCAGATACCTGTTTCCAGCCAGCCTCGCTGGGAGCTTGGGTTGCTGGGGGTAGTGGCCAGCCTACAAATAGCCATCAGCTCCTCACCCAGGATAGCCATACCCTCATGGGGTGAGAGTGCCCGCTGGGAGGCTTGGCCAGCCTGCAAACAGCCATCAGCTCCTCACCCAGACTTGCCAAGCACCCCAGCAGGAACCCCCCCACCCTGAAAGGGGTGTGGCCAGCCTGCAAACAGTCATAAGCCCCTCACCCAGGCTGGCCAGGTACCCTAGCTGGGACCCCCATCCTGAAGGGACTGTGGCCAACCTGCAAACAGCCATCAGACTGTCACCCAGGCTGGCCAGGTACTCCAGCGGGAACCCCCAACCTGAAGGGGCTGTGGCCAGTCTGCCAACAGCCATCAGCCCCTCACCCAGGCTGGCCAGGCATCACAGTGGGACCCCCACCCTGATCCAGGACACCCTTCAGGGCAAACCAGCCCCCCCCCCGCCATGCACCAGGCCTCTACCCTATATAATAAAAGGGTAATATGCTAATTGACCCTAACAGCAGAACCACTGGGAATGACTGGTCACTATGACACACACTCACCACCAGGGGGCAGACGCTCAATCCAGGAGCTTCCCCCTAGTGGTCAGTATGCTACCACAGGGGGGCTCTGCTCAGCCACAAGCCAGGCTGATGGCTGCCAGTACAGCGGGTAGTGTTGGGAGCCTCTCCTGTCTTTCTCAGCAGTGCTAAGGATATCTGACTGCAAGCTTAGGCCTGTTCCCCGCTGGCAAGTGGACATCCCCCAAGGGCTCCCAGGCTGCCAGAGGGATGTCTGACTGCCAGCTTAGGCCCAATCTCCCGGGGTGCGGGCCTAAGACAGCAGGTAGACATCCCCCAGGGGTTCCAGACTGTGAGAGGGCATAGGCCGGGTTGAGGCGCCCCCCTCCCCCGCTGAGTGCACAAATTTTTGTGCACTGGGCCTCTAGTAAATGTATAATTGCTTAATGAAAGAAGCCAGTCCAAGAAGGATACATACTGTATGATTCCAGTCATATGACATTTTGGAAAATATGAAACTGTAGAGTCAATACAAAAGATCTATGGTTTCCAGGGATTCTAGAGAGAGGGGCAAGGGCTAAACAGGGTGAAACACTGGAGACTTTTAGAACATTAAAAATATTATATATGATACTATAATCATGGATGTATGACAAGATGTATTTGTCAAAACCCATAGAATTTTAAAGTATAAAAAGAATCTTATTTTGTGCAAATAAAAATAACACATTTGGAGTTTGGGGGATCCAAGGAAAAAATGCAGACTGTGGTAAGAGAATCCAGTTATATTAAAAATATATGAGAAAAAAACCTCATTGAAGGAATGGGGCGAAAGGTAATGATGTAAGCAGTTTGAAATGAGTGGAGTCTCTAAAAACAAAGGCAAAAGGAAGTGTCCATAGTACTGCACACTAGTTCAGTGATCCCCAACCAGTGGTCTAAAAGGTTGGCAACTGCTGCTCTAGTTGACCCAGATGGTTCCCATGGGAGTATGTATTAACAACTCTGACTCTAGCATACAATGTATTGGAACTGAACAATTAAGTAAATGGATGAAAGGCGATGGAAACCTAGTTGCCACAGTTGGATTGAGAATTTACATATGCACAAAGGGAGAAGACTGGAATAATCCATGTGGTAATGGAGGAAGAGTTACAGAAATCAGTAAGAAATTATGTTTACTTTTAATGTAGATACAGATGGTTATAAATAGAACTGTTTATAGATATGCATAGACACACATGTTAGTAATTCACATATACTCTCTTGCTTTGTCTGGTTAGAGGGCATTAAAAAATGTCATCCCAACAGTAATAAGCATCCCAGCCACTCAGATCTTAGTTTCTAATACCATTCTCCATAAGATCCCCATCAATGGGGGTATGTCACAGGGGAACAGGAGCCTAACGAAAGAGTTCTCAATGGCCAAAATTGGAACAATTTGAGCAGCAAAATAAAGTAGTATTGCATTATAATCCAATACAAAATATCCATGTGTTTATACTCAAAATAAATAAATACTGAACAAATGGGAGAGAAGAGACAAATCTCCCATGTAGAAAGACTCCAAATGACTTACGTAGAAACGTCACCGCTCAGTGTAGAAAGCAGAATCCCCCACTTGTTAAGCATGGGCTCCACACAGGAACTTCCTTCCGAAGAAGACAACATGGAGAAGTAGGAAGTAACTTTACAGTGGAAGGTCTAACCAATACTACTTCAGCCAGGTGATCAAGGATAATATAACAGTGTAAGTCATTAACAGTGCGTACCCTTGATACGATGTGATGAGATGAGCACTTAACCTTATGATCTTACTGCCTCAACCCATAACCCAGTCTAATCATGAGAAAAATATGAGACAAAATCCAACAGTGGGGCATTCTACAATCAACCCGACCAGTACTCCTCAGATTGTCAAGGTCAAGAAAACAAAGAAAAGCTGAGGAACTGTGTCAACCTAAGAAAACATAAACACTAAATGCAATGCGATGTGCTGCACGAGAACCAAGAAAAGAAAAAAAAAAAAAACACTAAAAAAACCCTGAATAAACTATGGACTTTATCCATCCTAATGGACTTATAATAACAAATGTACCAAAATAATGCCAGATGTTTCTATGAGGAGGAACTGGGTGTGAAGTATATAGAAACTCTCTGTACTACCTTTTCAAATTTTCTGTAGATCTAAAAACTGCTCTACAAAATAAAGTCTACCTTTAAAATGATCACCCTATTCAAAGTGATGAACTGCCACTATTAGGGGGTTTCTTCTTCCTAAATATGAGGTTGGGAGAAGCAATGTGGCGACGACTATAAAATGACAAAGTCTAGCTATATCAGACAATGGATTAGTTACTCTACAGATTACTGATGTCACTACTAACAATAATAGTTAAGACTGGTTAACAAAATATTTCAGGTGCCAAAGGCCTTTTGACACTTTCTAAGGTGGGAATTTGAATGGGAAAAGAGAGTTCATCTTTATTTTCACTGCCTTACCTGGCCTTCAGCACATCCCTTCAGTATATCTAATCAACAAACCAAGGCATCATTAGCAATATCTATGCCCAATAATCACAGATATTTGTATAATCCATTCCAGTGTTAGGTAATTACTAAGTATTATTTATTCTCAGCAATATTCATAGGTTCCAAGAGTTAATAGGCCCACTACTAAATCTTGATATATACTGCATTCATTTAGAGCACCTCTAGTGCTCTATCATAACTTTTATTCACATTTTAACAATGATAGCTCATTATTTTTTTTCTTTGTAATATTATATATTTTATTAAATTAAAAAATATTCTGGGAAGGGCTGAATGAACTTCACAAAATTGCCAGCGGGACCCATGATACCGAAAAAGATAAAGAACTCTACTAAACAAACCAAAAAAATCTCAATGAAGCCACCACAGACTTTCATGCATCCAACCCTGCGAGAGACAGAACCTGATGTTCCCAGCCTTCACTTCCCCAAGTATCTAATAACTTTGCTACAATTTTCATATTTATAGTTATAATATTGCTTTTAAAATCCAGTGTTTACATGTTTAACTATGAGTTTTATACACAAGAATCCCTGCCAATACCCAAAGTCATAAATCTAATAACCTATACAGTATCTGCTTACAACAAACAAGACTCAACAAAAGAAGAAAAAAGCCTGGAAGAACCACAAAACCCAGAACCTAATTCTCAGTGACAGTCTCATCTTTCATCTGAAGCCTGGCCTTGAACTCCACCTTGTTTAATTATTAACCAGGAGCTGCTCAGCAAGGGCTGTCTACTCTTGATGATTCCTAAATGCAATCCTGCTGACAGACTCTGTTCATTTTCCTCTACATTTATTATTATCTAATGACAAGGTCTGAATTCTCATTTTGAAATTCAGCTTTCATTAAAAATAGTTTTTCTGACAGTGACCTCTTGGTTCCAGAGTGTCCCTTTTCTTTACATCCCAATTTCATAAGAATTAAAAATACGACTGTGAAAGGCATCACTCTCTTCCTATTGTTTAATAAATAATATATAACAATGCAGTAAGCATTTTAAGCAACCACATGTTCCACAAATTTCAACTCTAATATTACTTAATATATTTAACTCACATTTGTTGAAAATTTAGAATGTTGAGATGACAAATACGTATTTCAGATATAAATTTGGTTTTTGTTCAATACTTTGAATGTCATCATTATGCTCATTATTCAGAAAATAAATTCTTGATATTTTTCCCCAATAGACCTGCTCTACCTTCAGTTTTGTCCAACTCACTGACCTGCATCACCATTTGCCAGTCTTCACCTCCAGATGGGCACCCAGGTCCAAGCCACCACCTCCCTTGCCTGGACGACTATAGCAACCTCCTAACTGGTCTCCCTGTCCCACTGTGGATCCTGCTTCCCACTTTTTAACCCTGTGAGACAGACCCTAAAGCTGACCTCATGGTCTCATATGCCTGGGAAATCGACTCTTGATCAGATTCCACAGCTTTCAGCTCAAGGACATACTTGGACCAGCCGAGCTGGGCTGGTGGACTGTGGTACACAAGGACTGGGTTCATGCCTAGGACATAGGCTCGGCCATCCTACAGGTAGTGTCATGTGTTAGGAACAAGGTTGATGAGGCACACCTGCCTTGGATGTGAGGCGCCCTGGTCTGTGTGCCATGAGCCTACCTGTTCCAGGCTGTGTGCCTCAGGAAGTCAGCTGGGCTTCTAAAAGGCTGGTGACAGTCCTTCCCTCCCTCCTTCAGACTGCTCCTTTGCCACTAGGTGCTCTGTAAGGAGGCTTTTCAGGGACCCTGTGTCCTCCCTGATCTCTCTGCTGTGTGTGTGATCTCCTTCTGTGTCCTCACAGGAAGGCAACTTGGGGGGTTACCCATGTGATAACTGTGCCTAGTCCTTTAGTCAAGATGAAGCTACTGAGATAGGTCTTCAAGTAGTCACTCTACTCCTATCTCCCCATTTTCTTTCCTTCACACTAGTATTAAATATTTTTAGAAAATAAGTCTTCAGTTTAAAAAGAATAAAACAAACAAATAGAATAAAAGAAAAAAAATATCTCTAGGTGGAAAGTCAGTGAAAAAACAAGAAGACAAAATTGTGAAGGATTTTGGGAGTTAAGCAAAGGGGGGGCTCAAAGAATCCAGAGCGAAATCCACAGCCAGTTCAAGAGACTGTCCACTGTCATATGTCAGCCTGTGTCTGTGGAGAGTGGAGGGATTTCTCCTGATTCTGTATGTCACTTACTCCCAACACACATCAGGGAAGCAGGGTACATGGAGAGGAGAGAGGAGTGTCTAACAATGGCAGGAAGAGAAAAAGGGCTTGCCGTGGCCTGGGTCTGTGCCGTGTACTCGTCCTCCATCCTGCGCAGCCGGGCGTTGGTGTCCTCCAGCAACTCCTGGATGCTCTCTGTGTGCCGCTTCTGAAGGTCGAACTTCTCCCTCTCCATCTCGGCCACTGCGCTGTGCAGCTGCACCAGAGACAAAACCCGGCTCTCTCATCACTGCTGCAGAGCAGACTAATTTGCAATTCAGAAAACATGTTTCCTATATGTCTCTACTTATATAGTGTCCTAAACAACAAAAGGTGTGAACGTCATAAATATCCAAGTAAGGTAACCTATAAAGAGCATGATTAAGAAATTATTTTTTTTTTACTTTCCTAAATTGGAGATTTTAATGGATCAACAAATATTAAAGGAATTGTCTACTTCTGGTAGCAACAGTAAATAAATAAACAAATAAGACACTGTCTCAGCTAAACAACACTAGGATTAGCCTGAATCACACAGAAATATTTACAATATTATTATTGATCAAGAATATTATGTCACTGTCTGTAGTTTTATATTATCTGCATGAAATTTTGCACAAGAGTAATGTTAAATTCTTTATCCTTCACCCTACCCCCAATAAGACACTATTTTTATCCATTGTATAACCTACACAAAAGTGGACACATAGATGACATTATAAATCAAATAGAGAAAGAATATTTAAGAACTGTATACCTTATGTCCTTGTGTCTACAGGTCTTTCTTTACAAAGATTACACTCTATCTATGGAACTAAAGGACAGCTTCCGAAGGGAAATGAAAGTCTATGTTCATGGCCTGTGGGCATCCCTTCCCTTATCTGAACGGGAGTGGAATCCTGAGTGCGGCTCCGGTTTCCAGCATCCAACCCCAGGCTCACTTGGTTAAGTTCGAAAGGTGCACCTGATTTCCCATTTATGAACAGGAGGCAGAACAAGGATCTGACAGATATATGTAAGTTCCTGTTTGACTAGGAAGATGCTGAATGAACAGAGAAACCCTGAGAGATGATGGAAATCAGAGGCAGCACGCAGGCAATAAGTAAGCTGATTATTGGTAAAGGTCTCAAGAACATTCCTTCTCATCTCTAGCTGAACAAGAAGAGGGTGGCTCAGTAACAGCCACACAGAAGACCCTGAGGTTTCACAAATTTAATACACGCAGTTCTGACTCTTGTAAGTGGTCCACCAAATCCCTGCTATGTTGTATTTGTATAGCCAAAGTCCACATTTTAAACTGGTGTCAGTCACTTAGTCAGTCCATGAACGTAGCCAAACCCACAGCACCTAAATGTCAGGGCTGCTTTGCAGCTGTGGACTGCCGGGCATGGTAACTCTGATAAAGGGCTCTGAATAAGTCACTTAGAACTTGGTGGCTATATTTATGTTGCAGTGGTTTCTTCATGTTTATCATCTCTCAAATGTCCTAGGACATATGCCTTCTGACTATCAAAAAATCCACTATATTTAGTAGCCCATTAATACAGAGTGATTTTTTAGGTGTACCCCACAATGCTTAATAACGCGTATGTGCCTGTTGAAGTTGACAGGGAGTCTCTAAGTCTTCAAAACAAACACAGGGAATTTGCAGTTGAGACTGCAAGGGTAAAAATGACACTGGGAAATACAAGTATACTATAACTTAGCTGATTCACTAAGGATCAAACACGTGTATCTGGTCTAATACTCTGACTTTCTGTGTATTTTGTGAATATCCATTATTTTTATGATTAAATGTTACTTTGAATTTTCTATGACGATTTTATTTTATGTAGCTTACCTTTTTTTCCCAGTCATTATTCAGAAATTCTGTACTTTGCTCACATATCTTTTTCAGCTCTGAAATCTGGTTTTCTTTAGTCTCTCTGATAACTTGACAGTCACGTATAAGGATCTGAACTGTCAAAAATGATAAAACACAGTTAAACCAATTCTACCTACCACATAATAGATTGATGACAAATAGATTGATATAGTGCACCAGTTAGATAATTCCATTTTTACCAATATTCTCAATTCTGTCTTGTTAAAATATCTTACTTTTCCCTCTCTTTTTCTCCATTTGTGCCACCAGTCTTGGTTGAACCCATCATTAACTCACCTCCTAGATGGCTTTGACAGTGTGCTGGCCTTAGGTTCACTCCCTCCACTGGGCCCTACTCACTCCTAGTTTCAACTCCAGCATCACCTTCTTTGTGAACCTTCCCCACCCAGACTCCTCATCTTGCAGGACAGAAGGAAATTCTTTGTGTACCCAAGGAACCACATCTATTTCTCCATTAAACCGCTTATTACATTATACACTGAGTGGCCAGATTATTATGACCACCTGACATTTGTAGGCAAATTAGCTATAATTTCACACTGAAGTTGCTAGAGGTCCAGACCATTATAAATAGGGAAGCAGGTTGTTTACCACGACAGTAGAAGTGATTTTTTTTTTCTGAAGATATGGGTAAACAATGCAATTTAATAGCCTTTGAACGTGGGATATATTTGAATGTGAGTGGACAGATTATTATGACCACCTAATGTTTGTAGGCAAATTAGCCGTACACTGTATCATATGGGACATGGAAGCTGAAGGCATGTTCGAACACCTTTGCTGTCTGCAGTTACCAAGATAAAACATCTCCAATCGCATAGGAACACAAAGATTGGACAGTCAAGCACTGGAAAAAAGTCACATGGTTCAATGAATCACATTTCCAGTTGCATCATGCAGATGGCAGAGTGAGAATTTGGCAGAAACAGCATGAAAGCATGCACCCCACATGCATGAGTACAAACCTTCAAGTTGGTGGGGGCAGTGTTATAGTTTGGGGCATGTTTTCCTGGCATGATTTGGGCCCTTTAATTCGTGTGGAACAACGTCTGAATAGCACAACATACCTAAGTATCATTGCGGATCAAGTTCATCCTATCATGTTGATGGCGTATCCCAATGGAGATGGCTTCTTCCAACAAAACAATGTGCCATGCCACAGTGCTCATATTGTGCAGGAGTGCTTGCTTAGGTGGCCCCACAATCACTAGATCTCAATCCAATTGAGCATTTGTGGGACGAAGTTAAAAAGAGCCATCAGGCAGCTGGCTCCACAACCATCAAATCTCACAGAACTGGACAGTGCTATTCATCAGGCACGGTGTCAGATTCCTCGCATCACCTTTCAACATCACATGGAGTCAATGCCAAGAAGAACTGCCACAGTATTGAAGGCAAAAGGTGGCCCAAGGAAGTACTGATGGGGTGGTCATAATAATCTGGCCACTCATAATAATATATATCCCACATTCAAAAGCTGTTAAATTGTGTTGTTTACCCATATCTTCAGAAAAAAAATCACTTCTACTGTCGTGGTAAACAACCTGCTTCCCTCTTTATAATGGCCTGGCCCTCTAGCAACTCCAGTGTGAAATTATAGCTAATTTGCCTACAAATCTCAGGTGGTCATAGTAATCTGGCCACTCAGTGTACGTTATACCGGTTTCCTTGCCTATGTCCTGAGGAGAAAGGTATTTCGACCTTTTATCTACAGAGCATAACAGTGCTGTAGGCAACTGCTCAAAAACATGTGTCCTGACGAAGTAAAGGAACCCATTGTCTCACTCCACTCCTCTGCTAGGTGCTTTAAAATCATTGCCAAGATTTACATTACTAAAATAAAATATGCTTTAATTATATCATTTAATTCCTCTTATAAATCACTTTTTTAAAATTTCTTTTAAATAAAATCTTTTTTTAAATGATTTAAACTGTCACAAATTTAAGCAAAAATTTGCTTAATATATTATGTCATCTGGATGGTAAAATAAAGTCAGCTGTGTGTTTGCTTAAATGTGGCATTTTCTTAGCTTACTGACCATGGTCACTTCAAGACAACACAATTTAATTCTGTAACTATGTGTGGTGACGGATGTTAACCTGACTTACTGTGGTGATCATTTCACAATATATGCAGGTATCAAATCACTGTGTTGTACAGCTTGAAGCTAATATAATGTATGTCAATTATTCCTCAAAAGAAGATAGCAACATTTTCCAAAACATTTACGTAGAAATTTGTTTCACTCTTATAGCTCAACTATGTAACAAATGAGGGGAGAAAGAGAAGAATTCATATTAACCTAATATTAGTCCTTAGTACCTATAACATATTACTTCACAATTCCAAAATTAAACTAAGATCTATTTGCAATTCAAAAGCCTTAAAAAGTATTATTTTTAAACCTTTGGCATATTTAAATTGCTTGGTTTAAATCAGGGTAAGAAACAACCTAGAAATAAAATATTTTTGTAGTCATTGATATTTGGAGAAAGAACCTGAACTAATTTCTAAATAAAATTTAAGGCTGGGAATAAATCTAAAAAGTATTTCCCATTCACACTTCCATTAAGAAGGAAAAGATTAAGTGCCCATCAGCAAATGAATGGATTAGAAAGCTGTGGTACATCTACACAATGGAATACTATGCTGCTGTAAAAAAGAAGGCATTCCCACCATTTGCAGCAGCATGGATGGAGCTGGAGAGCATTATGCTAAGTGAAATAAGCCAGTCAATGAAAGAAAAATACCACATGATCTCACTTATTTATGGATAATTAAGACCATTATAAATTGATGAACATAAACAGATACAGAGGCAGAATAGCATTGAATTGACTGTCAAACTATAGCTGGAAGGGTCGGGAGGGTTGGGGGGGAGTTAATCGATCAACTGAAGGACTTATATGCATGCATATAAGCATAATCAATGGACACAAGACACTGGGGGGTAGGGGAGGACATGGGAAGGTCAAGGGGAAAAAATGGAAACTTATTTAACCCTCTTTGTAAAACTTAAAGTAATAAAACAAAATTAAAAAAAAAAAAGGAATAGAAAGCATGTGATCAAGTGTTAAATTGACAGTGATTACAGGTCAAAATGTGTAAGTGCGACAGGCAGCCCTTAGAGACCATGTTGAAAACATTTTTATGGAAAAGAACTTGAAAAATTTCCACTTCTTTATTAGGTAATTTATCTGTGTAAGTGCCATCTTATATTTTAAGGGCAGCACCAGTCTCTCAGGTGTATATACTCAAGTCTGGTGGTGGTTACAGAGCGAGTAAGTTCCATATGGAAACCCCTGAATGAAAAACTTCTCTTTCCTCTTACTCATCACCTGTATCTTAGTCACCAAATTCTCCAAAATTTCTTCTTCAGTCCCTTTCTCAGTATTTCCACTTCTATCATTCAGATATTCTGGGTCCTCATCACCTTATACACAAAATTAATTACAGAGCATGGAAGTATAAACTCAGAGGTGGAAGGAACTTCATGCATTATTTATTCCAACCTCACCATTTAAAATGAGTAAGTCAAGGCCAGAAACTTCCCAATGCCCTATTAGCAGACCATGAAAAGGAGCTGGCATTGGAGCCTGGTTTCTAATAAAAGAGATGTTCATATTCTCTCTCTCTCTCTCTCTCTCTCTCTCTCTCTCTCTCTCTCTCCCTCTCTCTCTTTCTCTCTCTCTCTCTCCCTCCCTCCCTCTCTCTCTCTCTCTCTCTCTCTCATAATAGACTAGGAATTGGCCTCACCATGATGACACACCCACCGTTACAAGGCTGCTCCTACTGAAACTTGAGGTCCTAAAACTCACCTCTCAAAAATCTTGTCTGCCTCCACAGTATCTACAAGATAACCTTGAAACTTCTAAATCTGAAATTCAAGGTCATGCCTAAGTGATGCCAAGCCACCTACTTTATCTTTTCCAATCTATCTCTTAATGTACAGGTTACCCACTCTTGCTAAGTGGTTTTGCAGCATCCTTCCAAAACGTAGCCATATCAGCACTCCTATTGCAGCAGTGGAAATGTTTCAAGTTCTTTTCCACAAAAATGTTTTCAACATGGTCTCTAAGGGCTGCCTGTCGCACTTAGACATTTTGACCTGTAATCACAGTCAATTTAACACTTGATCACATGCTTTCTTTTCCTTCTTAATGAAAATGTGAATGGGGAATACGTTTTAAATGCTTGTTCTGTCAATCACAATACTAGCACATACTACCCGGCATCAATCGATACTTAATGTAATCAATGTCATTAGACCAAGAGGAATGATTTCCTAGACTTCTTTGTGAAAGCCAGTAAATTCTAATTCTATGACTCACTTACGGCAGCCCAATAAGGAGGCAGAGTGAAGAAGGGGAAGTAGCAGTGACAGTCTCTTCCAGTTCCTTAACCAAACAACTTACACACACACACACACACACACACACACAGTTTTTCCTATTCATACGAGAGCTCTCATAAACACATCCACTGATGGAAGCCCACACAAACATCACCATCTCACACTACAGAAGGTCAGAAGTAAAATTTTACTTTGTATAACCACTAAAACAGAAATATTATTAATATTTATGTAAGAATACTACATCACCTTTCTTTTCAAGTTTTCTAACAGTCTCCTCCGTTTCATTTTGTTTTGTTTTGTATAAAGTTTTCAATTCGTCTATTTCACTGTTTTTTCTTTCCAAAATCTGCAAATGAATTTTAAATGTTTTAGTATGCTATGTTGTTTGACATACAGAACACATAATTTTTTAAATGAGCACAATATTTTTTGCAAGTCTATCTCACCTAGTCCCACAAAAGATGTAAAAATTATATTTCAGTGCATTGAGAAAATAGTAAATATGCTAGAATTAATGATTAGTGAAAGAGATATGCTATCTGCTTTGAAATTTCATGTATCAATCTTTAAGGAGACTATAAATAATAAATTAGGTGATTCCCTAAAATATAACTCAGAGATTAAACTGTCATAAAGTATTAGGAGAAGCCATCACAGCGTGACACATGGGGACAGTACAATCCCCCTCCCCACCGCGCTGGAATAGGGCACCGCCAGATGAGCACAGCTCTGAATCATCCCACTGGTGTCCTATCATTTCCATGCACAATAAGAACCCCCTGATGCATGGGAAGATGAGAAGTAATAAGCTCTCTTTATATCTAGCTCTGCTATTGTGAATCAGAAAAAATCATCCCAAAATATATCAAAATTGCATGAATATTTTACATCATGCATTGATACTGTGTCAGAAGTTTTAAAATTGAACAAAATTGAATCATGATTGTTACATACTTCTAAATACATCTACACTAAAACACACACACACACACACACACACACACACAGAGAAATAATAAAAATGTAGGAACATTAGCAAGCTGGGATTAAAAAAAAAAGTGTGCTAACCAAATGGGGGGAAAAATGAGGCAGGTATATAACCAGCTAAAAAACACACGCAAAAAGTTTATTCACCAATGTCCAATCAACTTTTTCTTAGTGCTTTTATTACCAGCATTTCACTTTACCTGTCATTGTTTTAGTCCCAGCGGTAAGAATGGTTGGTAAATAAGAAAAGGAGCTAGTTTGATCCTAACATCCGTAAAGAAGCAAAAAAGGAAAAGAATGTAGGCAAATAGATAAAACACTCTGAATTTTGTTCCTCCCCAATTCCTGACACATAGGAAATTCCATTCAAGCAACAAACTGATGACTATACTTTCCAAATATGGTATAAGGTCAAGGACTGTATATTTTACCTGGCATTTCAAACTAGTTGCATTGCTTTCCTTTTTTCACACAGAATTTATTTTAAAAAGAGAAATTCTTGGAAAGGACTTTACTAAAAGTTTTTCTTAGAATAGATCTGTGTGACAGACACCAAGAAGCCTATTTCAAACCCTATTACCATGATGTTTCCAAATACATTTTTATAATACTTTATCTAATATAGCAATAGCTTCTATTTTACTTAACATATTATAAGTATGTTAAGTAATTGACATTATATTACTGAATCTCTAATATATTTATGATAGAGAACTGTTTTTATCTAACCAATTTAAACTAGGGTAAAATTCCAATAAGAGCAGAAAGTAATATTTGCCTTTAAAATTTGAATGGGAAAGAAGAAAGAAGAAAAAGGGTTGAATATTTTTTCTCTAATTTTCAATCAGTGGTTTCCTTCTTGTTACTTTGAAAAATGAGCCAAATATGCACCTGACTAAATTTTAACATATTTTAGCTTTTAAGAAAGCTTAGCCATGTGAAGCTACAGCTTCAACTCCCAGCCTCCATTTCTGTCGTGTAGTTTTGTTAAGGAGAATCATAAGCTTGCTTTTTTAAAATTGCAGATGCCAACTTCCTATTTGAAGCTATCTATCCATCTAGACAGATAGATCTATATATAGATATACAGGGTGTCTCAAAAAATGTATACACATTTTGAATAATTATTAATTCAAATGGGTTAAATCTGAAAGGAAATAAACATCAATTGAGCTATCAAAAAATGTATGTGTATACATTTTTGAGGAGACATCAAATATATCACTAATTTTTAAGAATCATTACTAAAATATAGTTTTGATTCAAATTCCATAGAGGATAACCATAAATTGATTATTTTTTGCTATGCCCATTAAGAAGAAAAATTAATTTTATTTAAAAATGCAGACTAAAACATGGGAAGGCATACATATCGATGTGATCATGAAGAAAAAAGCCTACATTGTCAGTGCTGGCATGCGGTCGATATCAAATGGAGCTAAATCCAAGAGTTCCTTTTCAAATTAAAAGGGAAATTTTAATTGCCAGAAAGTGGAAAAAATATTTCACCAAAACAAACTCTAGTATTTACAGTTGCACAAAGTAATGTAACCTATAAGAATTTACATAAAGTTTAAAGATCAACCTTTGCTAGAATGTTAATTTATCAAATTACATTTACAACAGACTGTCATAAGCATGTATATCAGTGGATGAATGGATGACGGGTAGATAGATGAATGGGTGGGTGGACAGGTAGGTGGGTGGACAGATAAGGATCACAAGACCTAGACTATTTCAAATATTCAATATTAATAAAAGAATAAATGGTATATACCCTACCTTCTGAACATCAGCATCATGCTTCTGTTGAAGTTTAAGCTTCTCTTCATGACATTTAGCTTCTATCATTTTGGTTTTCATGTCCAACTTCAAGGAAAATATTTTAAAAGTGTTAATAATTTGCTTTTCTCTTTGGCAAAAATACACACTTAAAATAACTGAATATGGAAGAGAATAGTATTTTTCCACTTTTACCCAATAGCTAAACGTCTAGAAATCATATATGTGTGTATATTGTGTGTGTGTGTATATGTGTATGTGTGTGTGTATTAACTTCCAAGCTAATTAAAAACCTTTCAAATAAATTGTACCTAATGGGTAAGCTCACACTACTAAATATGGATTTATCAATTATCCCCCCCAAAAAAAGTCATTTTAAAAGTTATTTTGCTAGTATTTTAATGTTTATTATTTCTTATCTGAGGAAGTCTCTATTTAATTGTTTTACTTTTTGCTTTTCTTATTTATGTGCTCCTTTAAAAATACTTTTCACCATGTGACAGTTTGAGACTGAACACCCATAAATATGGCACATTGCTGATAAATGCACTTCTCTCTCCTAAGTCATGGGCCCCGATGCCCTCTAGACAGTGACTTCATCTCCTTTCGAGCACTTATTAACTCCCATCCTGCCCAAACCAATACCTAATGCACAATGTTTGCAGCAAAGCCAGCGAAACTGTAACCAATACTTGTTGATAATAATACGTGTATCTTTGAGTTGAAAGAATAGTAGTAACTGGTTTTAAGAACAACATAAAATTGGTTTTCTCAACTATAAAAGTGTTAGACCGCCTGATTCCCTACTTTTTAAAAAAATATGCCCATTAAAATCTGACAGACCTCATTTCTAACTCTAGTTTTAATCCCAGCCTATATAGAAAGAGCCCAGCAACTGAAAGGCAGAATGATCAGAACAACCAGTCGACCAGTAGCTATGATATGCACTCACCATCAGGGGGAAGATGCTCAATGTAGGAGCTGCCCGCTGATTATCAGTGCACTTCCACAGTCAGAGCACCACTCAGCTGACTGGGATGAGCGGCGCTCCCACATTGGTCCGATCCCTGCAGGTCACTCTCCCCACCAGTGCAGAAATTCCATGTACTGGGCATCTAGTTATGTATTAATTGCTGTGATCTTGGGCAAGTCACTCTGTTGAAATTTTACTTCCTCTTCTGCTAATTAAGGATAGCTATCCTTACGAAATGTGAAAAATCTAAGTAACTACACTGAGTATGATGTTTGGCGCAAAGCAGGTATACAAAAGATCTTAGTCTACGACCTTCACAAAAGTTTTCTTTTAAAATATTAGGAATATGCTAGCAAAATATTTTCTCAAAAATTTTTAAAAATACACTTTATATTTATAAATTGCTATTTCAAATATACAATGAATTTGAACTTACAGTAAACATGCATGACCACATCAACATACTAAAGTGAAATTTTAAAGTTTTACAAATAAAAATTAATATAAACAATTCATGATTTTTAAATGTTATGAGTGGTAAAGTGGAAAACAGTCATCCATTTATGCTGAAAACGGAAAAAAATCTAAATCATAGGATGCTTCTTCCTCATTTTAGCAGAAAGGGGCCTGGGTGGCCTAAGTCCATGTAAAGATTCTTAACAGAAGTTTTCTGAGGACTATTAAAAAGGAATCCAACAAAACTGGGAAGATATAGGAGAGTTATTATCATATCTTTCCATATACCTTAAAAATGTATCATAACCTCAGCCTCGGAGGGTCAGCTCTAAACACCATGTAACTGCTGCTATAGCCCACCCACCACCTCTTACCTCAATCATAAAAGGGTGGGGGGACAAAAGTAGGCTTATACTTGTGAATATGCAAAAAAGAGGTTCTTCTTGTATTGTTGTTTATTAATTACTAGGGGCCCGGTGCACAAAAATTTGTGCACTCGGGGTGCAGGGAGTCCCTCAGCCCGGCCTGTGCCCTCTCACAGTCTGGGACCCCTCAGTGGATGTCCTATGATGGCCCCAGTCTGCCAGGCGCCTTTTGTGTGTGTGTGTGTGTGTGTGTGTG
>PVJC01005545.1:21372-58751 GCA_004026665.1 Murina feae | reverse complement strand
CAAGGCCGGCTGGACGCAGGTTTCCTATAATTGATGCTGTTCCGTTAAGGCGGCCTTTTACTAACGAATCCTCCTCTCTGCCTCACCTCGCGGCTTCTATAATGAAACAATTGTTACACTTAATTGTTGCAAATGTGCGTTTTTTGCTTCAGGCCAAAGGCTAAGGAGCCAGCGAGCAGGTAGTTTCGCTCTCGCTCCTGCTGCAAAGGACGCTGCCTAAATGTTTACTCAGGTCCGTGAGTGGCGGTCGCCATGTTGGCTGAGCTAATTTGCATACAGCCGTTCTGATTGGCTGTGGGCGTCCCGGAGAAACGGTTAATTTTACTATTCCGCTTTTATTAGTTTAGATGGTATAAATGTATTTTTTGCTTGCAACTTTTTCTTCTGTATGAGTTAAAAGACAACTGCATTGTGCAACAGTTATAAAATTATGTTAATGGAATTATAATGTAAAAAATACAGTTTGCATGAAAATAAAAGCACAAAGGAGGGGAAAGGTAATGGATCCACATAGGTGGCAAAGTTTTTGTGCACTATTGAAATTAAATTGGTATTAACCAGCACTAGATTATTAGAAGTTAATTGTAATATGCAGGATATCCACTATGAAAATACAGTAAAAGGGACTCTTTCTCCTTCCCCACATGGGAGTCTGTACTTGTTCTTTAATTAAATTCCACCTTTACTATACAAAAAAAAAAAAAAAAAAAAAAAAAAAAAAAAAAAAGAACAAGGGAACTAAAATGGTATATTTAAAAAATATGTACTTCATACAAAAAAGGTACTAATGGAGGAATAGAGGAACAAAAAAGACACAGGATGTACAAAAAAAATACCAAATAGTGGATGCAAGCCCTACCTGATCAGTACTTATAATAAATGTAAATTGATTAAACACGCTAATAAAAAAAACACTTAGAAATTGGGAGAATGGATAAAAGGGGATATGAAGGTGATTTTTAAAAAAAGATATTTTTATTGATTTCAGAGAGGAAGGGAAAGGGTGAGAGAGAAACATCACTGATGAGAGAGAATCATTGATAGGTTGCCTTCTACATATCCCCACTGGGGATTGAGCCCCCAACCCAGGCATGTGCCCTGACCAGGAATTAAATTGTGACCCTCTGTTTCATGGGTCGATGCTCAATCACTCAGCCATGCCATGGTGGCCAAAAGGCAGTAGGATGATACATTCAAAATGCTAAAGGTATGCCTACTTTTTAAATGTCCACACGACCCTCCTTAGAACTAAATATAATCCATCTCTTTGGAGATCCTCAGGTGGCCTCGCAGTGAAAAGTCCTATTATAATATGACCCTAGTTCTGAAAATTAGGTGTGAACATCCCAGGTATTTACTACTATTAACTTGAAATTCTTAGCTTCAAAGATAATGAAGCAATTAGAACCTTTTTAAAGGTCCTCAGTAAAGATCAAGACCAAAAGTGCTTGGTCTCCTTTTCTTCTAAGAGGCTTTTGCATAGTCATCATGAAATAATAGCATTAACACTCCAGTTTCTTTTCTCCTTTTGTAATTACTATAAACCTTCCTGGTTTTGTTCCTGGCTAATTTCTAGTTTTCACTATATCTGTCACATTTTTTGTTTCTGAGAGAAAGAGAACTCAGTAAAAAAGACGACTGCTGCTGCTGCGCTAGCTGGTTTGGCTCAGTGGATAGAGACTCTGCCTGCAGACTCAGGTTCAATTCCAGTAAAGGGCACGTGTGCTTGGGTTGCAGGATCAATCCCCAGCAGAAGGTGTGCAGGAGGCAGCCAATCAATGATTCTCTCTCACTGATGTTTCTATTTCTCTCCCTTCCTCTCTGAAATCAATAAAAATACATTTAAAAAAATGATTGCAGTGCATAATCAAACACTGCGGCCAGGCTTCCTGGAGTACGGAACCAGGACACAGAAAGCCGTAGGAGCTCAGGCAGGTGCTGTCAGCTGACTCTAGAGAGCTATTTAGTTTCTCTCTGCCTGCTTTGTGAATCTTTTTATGTAGACTGGAGCAGCATTTGTTCTCCAGTACACACATGGCCAAATGTGGGCTGCTTTAGTTCAACAGAATATGGGGAGTCTCTGCTACATTTCCTCTAAAATACAGACTCTCTAACATCGTTTACTACGATTCCTATTCCCAGGCCTGGTCTTCTTGATCTCGATGCAAAATTAACTTGTAATCCAATAGGACCTTTCATGTTTTGTGTTTGTTTTTGTTTTAAATCTTCACCCAAGAATATTTTTCCATTGATTTTTAGAGAGAGGGGAAGGGAGGGGAAGAGACAGAGAGAAATCTGGATGTGAGAGAAACACATTGATTGGTTGCCTCCTGCACAAGCCCCGACCAGGGCCCAGGCCAGAGAGGAGGCTGCAATGGAGGTAAGTACCCTTGATGGGAATCGAACCCGCGACCCTTCAGTCTGCAGGCTGGCACTCTACCTACTGAGCCAAACCAGCTAGGGTATGGATCTTTTAAAATAAAATTGCCTGCCTTAGTTGGTTTGGCTCAATGAATAGAGTGTAGGCCCAAGGACTGCAGTGTTCCAGGTTCCATTCAGTCAAGGGCATGTACCGCGGTTGCAGGCTTAATCTCTGGCCCTGGTTGGAGTGCATGCAGAGAGGCAGCCAATTGATGCATCTCTTCCACATCGATGTTTCTCTGTCTTTCCCCCTCCTTTCCACTCTCTCTGAAAATCAATGGAAAAATATCCTTGGATGAGAATTAACAAAAACAAATACAGTTTCCTCTTACCTGGAAGTCAATCTTTACATAAATGATATCTAACCCATCCGATAGAGGAAGAGAGGGTAGAAAGGAGAAGAGAGGAGGAGAAGGGGGAGGGATAGCTGAGAAATCTCACCTTGTAGTCACATATTTTTTATTTACAGAGAGAACTCAATTACTAGGGTAATGATAGAAACACCAGTTAAAAGATAGAATTTTTTGTATGTTAAAATTTATGTTTTAAAATAGTACTTAAAGATGCATTAAATATAGCTAAGACGACAAAAAAATGTATAATTGGATAGGTCTTTAAAGCCTCATGCCTCCTCATTCAATCAAAAGCTGACACATCAATGACTTGTGTAGAGCTAGCAATTAAGGTTCAGGTCCCAAATCAGACTTTCAGTCTCTTGACTCTACCATACCAGAGGTTCCTTATTCCAAGAGCACTAGTTCTTACAAAGATGGTGGCCTTACCAAGGGGCATAATGGAGAGGTATTTGCCTCGAAACTTGCTGGTGATTTTGATTTCCTGACGCAATGTCCAGCCATTTTTTGACTCAGCATGGTGTGCAGCAGCTGGGGGATGATGACTCACCTTGAAGAAATCAGTGATTCAAATTAAGAAGAAAGAAAGGAGAAGAAGGTATTGCCTAGTAACTGGTGGTGAACACCTGAAATTCATACTTGCCATTTTTACACCCATACCAGCGTAGAAGCCTGAAGGAAAAGAAGGCAGTGTGGGATGACAGGGACTGGAATTTCTGCAAACACAACACCAGGGGAGTGGTGGTCGGGGGAGAGGGGGAGGAGCAACCAACAAATCATGCCTTTCTTAAAAAAGAAAATGTGTCACCACCCTGAGGCACCTTTACCTGCTCACAGAGGGATCGGTACCCGTTCTCTTCTAATCGGTCTAGTTCAAAAGTCTCCCCAAGGAGTGGGTTGAATGGCTTGCTGGTACGGAAGACAGTAGTGGAGTAGGAAGACACAGTGAAAGCTGCAACATAACAGAGCTGTTCTAGAGAGTTCTCACATTTTGCAGCTCGATCTAACAGCTCATGGTATTCCAGATCTTCAGTAAGGCGCTGAAGCATGGATAAGGGCTCATTAAAGTTTACCTGTCAGGAGAAAACAGATATAAAAACTCTGCCCACATATCCATCGGAGACAGATTAATTTTCTGCAGGTGGAAAAACAGAGCTGTCATGATGATCAAGCAAATCACTAGGAAGAGGCCTTTGCTTGGTAGAGCAACTCTAAGATTTAACCTGGAAGCAATCCATTCTCCCTAGTCAACTGTTCATGTCAATGAGTGGTATACACCACCTTTTCATTTACTATAAACTCTTTGAGATGGGAACCATGCCTCCTGCTCATCACTGCATATGCAGTTACGAGTGTCTCATGCAGTTAGGAGACTGTCATGAAATAGGTAATGAATGAATAAAAGAGGAAATGGATTTTAGCACACGTGTACCCAGAGAGGAAATTAGGTACTGAACATTGTTGAGGGAGGAAAGAAAGGGTAGTAATGTTTAAGTACAGGCATGTCCTGGGCTAGTGAAAGGAAAACATTACAAAAGTTATTAGCTTTTACTCCTGGACCAGATGATCGCTAAGCAACAGTTCAGTTCCTCATCAGGCCAGGATTCTGAGTTCTTAGCCCTGAGGCTGGACAGTTGTTTTCTTGGATCGGGACTGCTCTTAAAGGGGCTTAGAGCCAACTTAGGGCACTCAACCACTGAGTATCTGTGTATTTCTGCTGGGGAGAAGACAGATGTTCATTCACCTGAGCATTCACTTAGTCATTCCACAAGTTATTTATGGAGCCCTCATGTATGTCAGACCCTATGCTACTCAGTGGGTGTAGAGAAGGGAACGAAAGAGACACTGTCTCCCCAGTCTCCCTCTTAAAAATAGCACTACTGTCTAAACTGAGATTTAAGATGACATTCGTTATTTTTAAAAATGCTATAAAAAACAAAACAAAAAAACGGTTTCAATTTCTAGGCTGGCCTATGAAGCTCACTTAATCTACAATACAGCTAAATAGGCCTGGATATCACCAGCTGGAGTTCTGAGTCCAGGGAACAGAGGAAGGAAAAGAAATTTCTTTCTAGTGAATGGAGTTGGCCTACAGCAACATTTCAAAACACTCTTCTTTCCAACAATCCATCTCTTTTTCATCTTTGTCCAGCCTCCTACCTGCCAATCCCTGAGCCAGATTTCCCTCATATTTACTGACCTCCCAATTATAAAACATCTTGTAATGTAAAAATTACATATGAAGCTCTAGCTCGGCCTATGGACTGAAAGGTCCTGGGTTCAATTCTGGTCAAGGGCACATACCCGGGTTGCGGGCTCAATCCCCAGTAGGTGGCATGCAGGAGGCAGCCCATCAATGATTCTCTCTCATCACTGATATTTCTATCTCTCTCCCTCTCCCTTCCTCTCTGAAATTAATACAAATATATTTTTTAAAAATTACATATGAAGGAAAAAAATTTACCTGAAATGCCATCAGCCAAAGATAACCCTTATTTGATAACCATTAATATTTTTATGTTGTTTCTATGTATTTGTACATGTCTAGGTAGTATACTAGAGACTGCTTTTTCTCTGAGAAATATACCAAGCATTTCTCTGTGAAAATTTCCCAAGGCAGACAGAGCCACGGGACCAACGCTAGAACGCTGCTCTTACAGGAAGTAGAACCTACCCTCCCTCAACAAAGAGCACCACTCTCCAAAACCAGCGTCTTGGCCCAGACGGAAGAGCACTGTGACAAGAAACATGCACACCCGGAGGGGTGACAGAACTTGCACCTCCCAAGGTCTTTTTTATTTTTTTTTATTTTACAGAGGGTGCTGATTAACTATGCCAACAAAATCTCTCCTTGGCAGAATTTCAGGTGACACTAAGTAATATTTCCCGACATTCAGAAGTGGGGGTGGGTGGTATCCTCTCCAAGGGGCTAAAAGACATCCGAGCACTGCCTGGGACTAGAACCACTGCATCCTTAGGCTATCACTGCTTTTCACACATAAACAACACTGGCCCCGAACTGTTCCTGGAACCATAGTTTCTCTAAAAGTACCAAGCTTTTTTTTAAAATATATATTTTATTGATTTTTTATAGAGAGCAAGGGAGAGGGATAGAGAGTTAGAAACATCGATGAGACAGAAACATCGATCAACTGCCTCCTGCACATCTCCCACTGGGGATGTGCCCACAACCAAGGTACATGCTCTTGATAGGAATCGAACCTGGGACCTTTCAGTCCGCAGGCCAACGCTCTATGCACTGAGCCAAACCAGTTAGGGCCCAAGCTTTTTATATCGGTCATTTTATACCTTGGAGGCCTAATAGAAAAATAAACGAATCTGTGAATTTTAAGTGGAAGGAAGCAGAGAACTGGTAGCAGAGCATTGGTTATATAGCTGATAGAGAGCTAGGCAGCCCAAAAAGACAAGCTGGACAGCGTGAGTAACATCAGGGACAGAGAGAAATAGTGGTGTTACTGTGCCCAGAGCCCGAGGCATTGGGCAGAAGCTAAGACCCCTGTAAGTACCTTGCAGTTTCTCCCTTTCTCCCTACTCCAAATTCTTCCTGGTGCCTGGCACTGGTGGAGCTTCCCTGCCAGCAGACACGGAAGCCTGAGCAACGTTCAAGGAGGACCAGCTTTCCTGTGACACAGCACAGGGCAGGGCAGGGCGAGGACTAGACCTGGAGACAAACAGGTACAGGACTGCACATTCCTAGTGGCAAAGTCAACAAGGAACTAATGGTAAAGGAGGATGGGGAGGTCAACTGCACTCGGAAGTGGTTTCTAAGCTGGGTCTGCATTTCCAAGGCTGTGGAGACCTGCCTCTCCAGCGCACCTTCCCAAGGCACCAGACAAGTGGGGCATGTTTTTAGGCCTCCCAGTGAACCAGTTATTTTGTTTCACTCAAGGCCTTTTCTGGAGGTCAACATTTTTCTAATAGAAATCCTATACACTTACATATAAATTTATTTGTTTTCCAAGACCCAGTTAACTAACCACTTCAACATTTGCTGAACGGTGTAGGAGCTAGGTACCGGAGAAGCACCAAGGTTACAGAGACAGTAAGACAGTCTCTGTCCATGAGGGACGGAGACCACAACTGGTCCATAAGCCCCACGAGGGGAGGAGAATGCTTTCTATGTTTCTGTATGCCACGTGCGCGGCTATGGGTAGAACCTGCAGCTACTCTCCACCATCTATTCTTCCCTCCTTCTACAAGTAGAACTCCCAATTTTTAAGTAGGTTATGCCACCAAAAATAGTCTTCGTTGTCAGCCTCTTCCCCAGCTAGCTGTGGCCAGATAACTAAGTTCTGGCCAAAGAGATTGAAGTGCAAGGATCTATGCAATTTCCAGGAGCAAGCCCTTCTTTCCTTTCCTTCCTGCTGGCTGGAATGAGACCCTGAGGCCCACACTAGTCACGTAGGACCTAGAAACGAAGGACAAGAGGACAGAAAGAGCCTGGTCTGGACACTGCAGAGCACAGTACCAGCCCTGAGCCACCTACTTCCTGACTTTCCCATGACAGTGAGTTAACCTAATATTTGTTTAAGGCAGGGGTTGGCCAGGCCCTTTCTGAAAAAGGTGAAATAATAAATATTTAAGTTTTGAGGGCCATATGGTCTCTGTCACAATCATTCAATTCTGCTCTTGTAGGACAAAAGCAGCCACAAGAAGCAACTGAATGAATGTCACTGTGTTCCTATAAAAATTTATGGACACTAACATCTAAATTTCATATAATTATCACGTTATGAAAAATTATCCTCCTTTTGAGTTTTTCAATCATTTAAAAATATAAAAACTGAAATTTATATAATCTTATTAACCAATGTTAATAAGCAAGTGATATACACTGCCCAGACATAAATGATGGAACCTGAAGCACAGGAGAGGTAACATCTCATCCTGACCAGATGCATGGATGAAGCTATGCTGAATGCTGAATGAAGAAAAGGTTATTTATTTAAAAAAAAAAAAAAAAAAAAGTGGCAAGGGTGGGTGGGAAGCTGCTGAAATTTCGAGCAGAAAGAGGGGTGTATGCAAATGCCCTGCGGAAAAAGACAAGATGTCACCGAGTACCTGAAGGGAATTACCAATAACCAGAGCACCTGATGTGTGAGCACCGTCTGTCCTCAGGGAGGAAGTAGCAAGCCCACCAACAAATCTCGTCTACTCTCAAAGCCACAGGTTTAGTGAAGGACTCCCAGCCAAGGAGTGACATGACCACATGTCAACAAAAAGATCACTTTGACAACAGTGTGGACAGACTAGAAGAGGGTGCGACTGGAGGCAGGGAGGTCGGCCCAAACACCATAGCAATGGTCCTCACTTGCTTGGTTGAACTGCTTTTGTTTCTATGCTCCTTAAACATTCATATAGACAGTACTTCAAACAATACTATCATAGAAAAATCTTCATGTTTGTCTCCTTTAAACCGCACACTTTTTGAAAATAGAGACTATTATCAATGCATGGCTAGCATAGGAATCTGCTCTTAAATAAACTACTGACCCAAAGCATCTGATTCTAGGTGATCTGTAACACACCAGATCCACAGCCCACACTGAAGCAGATCACTGTAAGGGACAAAGGGTAACAAAGACCAGGCAAAGATTGCCACAACCGTGGGAGGGGCCGTCACAGCGGCTCCCTTCCACCGAAACCTGGTATGAGAACCTCACCGGCATGGGGATCTTAGAGAGTTCTTTTCCGATGCAGTTCTTCATGATGCTCCACAGATTGAGGCTATAGTTGGGTTTGTATGGTATTTTAGTTCTCTTTTCCTTCTTGGTCTCTTCTAGCTGATGCTTGTACTAAGAACAAAACAAAGCCATTCAATCTCCCACAAAGAACAGAAACCCAGTATTATAACCTTCCCTTCCCCCATGCTAAAAAGTATTTCTAAAAAAACAACAATCAGTACTTTTTCTGTTTCTCTTGGTGCTTTTCAAGCAAATCCTTGAGAATCACACCTCAAGTCCCTCACTTCAGATAACTCCCAAATAAGAGTTACCTGTTCATCAAGGCTGATGTCACTGCTGGCTCCACTGATGTTGCTGCCAGTACGTCTACACGGATGGGAAATGTATGAGAATTAGAACAAAGACCAGAACTAGAGTTTGGTCCTCGCCATGTCTTTACAAAGCAGAATGCTAAGCATGCTGCACAAACTTATTAATGGGTGATCGAATGACACGTAGAATAAAATATGTATGAATTTAAACATCTCTGGACAACCTGGTCAGGTAAAAAACTAACAGTTTTCCACTTACTCAAGGAAAAGGTCCTATATCTCAGTATGATACTCCCCTTGAAGCATTTCTAACCTGTGGATGGTCACATATGTTCATTCTTATCAGGATCAAAGATAACTTACTTGTGGCCCAAATTTTCAGGCATGGTGATGATCTCAGGAGCATCAAAAAATTCATTCTCGTCATCCTCATCACTCATGTCTCCTTTGCCAGAGCAGCACTGATCTGCAAGGGGAAAAGCCTTGTTTATTTACTTTGGCCGAAACGTGGCTCAGTAGGATTTTAAATACAAGTCACAAACAAAGCAACAAATGGTAGAAAGCAGTGGAAAAGACAGAAGAAATCCGTGGCACCAATTGCATTTCACATGAGTCACTGATTACAGAGAATTTGGAGTTCTTCTACCAACTGCAGAAAACGCCTTAGCTCCGCTCAGAACAGACTACCCAGAGGCCCAGCGTCTTACCTTTGCCTGGCCCCACACTGCCAGAAGGGTGTGCCGGCAGCACCGTGGCTCCTCGGAAAGCCCTCTCCAGGTGGTTATGCTGCTTTGCCAATTGCTCCAAGGTCTCCTCCAGCCGGATCCTCTGGTCTTGCTCATACTGCAGTGACTTCTGCCATTTTTTACTATGAGTCTGGGCTAACATAAGAAAATCTCTGCAAGCCTGTAGGGGAAAAGAGTTAGTAAGTGTCACTCAACTAGTCAGAGATACCCCTCGGGCCCTGTAACCCATTCTGGGAACTGTAACAGGCAGATTACAAAGGAAGACTTTCCCTGTTATTCCCCAGTAGCAGGGACAGCCAGCTCCATGAGGCAATGAAGGTCGACTCCAGAAACCAAAATGAGCATGGTTGTCACGGTTCTTTCATGGTTTCCTGGTCATGAGGACCAACCAAATGCCAAGGGAGCAGTAAACCTAGACAAAGTATTTGTGGCAACATCACAGAGGGCAGCTATGTGAACTACACTGAAAAATCTATCGACTGAAAGAAAGAGGAGGAAAAGCACAGGACTGTTTTCAATAAATTCTCCACTAAACCCAAGTCACCTAACACTGAAGAATTCAGACACTGAGAGTAGAGAATCTGCACTGAATTGACCAAATATAGGGACACTGACTTTGTTTTTATTTTGGTCACTAAGAGAAACAACTGACCATAAAAATTAGAAGCTGATCTGAGGAATCAAAGGAAGGCTCTAGAGACAAAATACAAATCTGATCAGATCACTGGCTCCCTACTGGTACTGGGACCAAATCAAAATCACTGGTTATGAATATAAAGGACCCTCCACAGTAGAGCTACCACCTGCTTTTTATCCTCCTCGCCAGGCTCCTGCATCCTCCGAGGAATCACCATTTTCTTGAGCAACATATTCCTTTCAGGCCTGTCTACCTATTGTAGCATATGCTATTCACTGTGGTAGAATGCCCTCTCCTCCCCTTTTCTCTGCATGGCCAAGACCTCTTCATTGTTTCAGAACCACGGAAAATGTTTTTCTTCTGTGACACTCCCCCTGCCCCCAGTCGCTTAGCGGCCAGTCTCTTCTGTACATTTCCACAGCACTTGGCACACACCTCTATTCTATACCAGCCATAGCAGCCGCATGACTGGTGGCTCATACACAACTTGAAGACACAATTATGGTTAATTCATATACTTACCTTTAGCTCCTTAGTAGCTTTGTACATAGTAGGAGCCTGATAAAGTTTGCTTAATAAATAAATAAAGCAATGCATGTTTAAAATTAAATGCCCTGTTCTAGAGAAACTATAAGGCAGTAAAATTTCTCCACCCATGGTTTTGATTATTGCCTCTAGGCTAAATGACTGTGAAATCAGTAATTCCAGCTCTGAGCTCATGGAGCTTTCAGACCAGAATATCCAGTTGCCTATGCAGTGGCTCAAAGTAATTTCAAAATCTGTGGGTCCCACAAAGTGAACTTGCCGTGTTCCCTTTCTGACTCTGCTTCTCCCTCAGTGTGCCCCATGGCACAATAGTTCCAGGGCCCTTCCATGTACCCAAGCCAGAAAACCAAGATGCATCCTTGATTCTGAGTTTTCAGTCCCTCCCACATCCAATTATCTAGTCCTATTGATTCTTCTTTAATGTTTCTGGAATTGCATACTTCTTTCCATCCTCCATACTCAGAGGCAGTACATACACTGGAGTTGGGTTGTTGGGGCTCTAATCACAGCTCCATCTCAATATCTAGCTTTGGAACTCTAAGCAAGTCATTTAACCTCTCTGTGCTTCATCCTCCTCATCTGTAAACTGAGAGTAAACAACAGTAACTGCCTTAACCATTTGTGCGCCATAAGCAACTCTAGACGCAAGCAGCAGACCTTTTGTAATTGAATTCAAAATATTGTGGCAGTTAACCGGTTAAAGAGTTGTAACTTTATATGTAAAGCATTTAGAACCAACATGGCTCACAGTAAGCATTCAATAAGGTGATACCTATTGTGTTAAGTCTGCACCTTTCAATGCACTACTACCAAATCCATTTGGTATGATCTACACCTCATCTTCTCCACACTCAGTTCCTTTCCAGCCTCATCTCTAGCCGCTGCTTGCTCCACTAAGAGTCAATTACCAGCAGTTCCCAGACTTTGGAGAGAAGGAGGAATCTGCTTAGTCACACCTCTACCTGGATCAACTCTTCTCTTTCACTTCCTTTTCTCTCTCTCTCTCTTTTTAAACATATTTATTTTATTTTATTTATTATTATTTTTTAAATTTTGTTTTATTGCTTAAAGTATTACAAAGATTATTGCATATGTATTCTTTTTTTCCCCCTTGACCTTCCCCCGGCCTCCCCTACCTCCCAGTGTCTTGTGTCCATTGATTATGCTTATATGCATGCATATAAGTCCTTCAGTTCATCTCTTAACTTGCCCCCAATCCTCCCACTTTCACTTCCTTTTAATCCTACCAGACCACTGTACCGATTTTTCGGTAATTTCCGAATCTGCCGCTATACCACTGTACCTAGTTTTTGGTACTTTGTCTAGTGCGTGAAAAAAATGCATCACAAACTAAAAATAACCAACCAATTTGTGGTCAAACCTCATGGTTAGTCATTGCAAATGTCTGCCCCCTTGTGTTTGAATAGACTTTGTGTGGTTTAAGGGGCAGTTAGGTTCAGGGCCTCAGGTCCGGTAGACTTGATGATACTGATCACAACTAAAATTTAGTGAGACACAATTACATCAGGTATTTGCTAAACACTTTATATCAATCTACATATATAAAACCCTAATATGCAGATAGACTGAAGTGGGGAACAACCCAACAACCAGTCACTATGATGTGCGCTGACCACCAGGGGCGAGTGCAGAACATGAAGGACATCGGCAGCAGCAGAATGGAGGTGAGTGGGGGCAACAGACCAAGGAAGGGCACCTGTCAAGGTCATCGGGGTGAGCCTCTGGTGGTTACTGAAAATTCTTTGCTCTCACATGCCCTGGTCCTACTGGGCACCTGCACCTGCTGCCGACGCCAGGGCCACTGCTCAACCTGCTTCTGGTGCCCGGCTCTAGCCCCAATTACTCGGTACTGTCAGCGACTGCTGGTCCCGAGGGGAGATCGGGGCTGTCAGCTGCCTTTCACACCCACTGCTGGTGATGGCCCCACTTGCACCTGCTGCCATGCCAGTGCCACTGCTCACACCCGCTGCCGGCCCTGATTGCCCCTGAGAGCTTCTCCACCTCCCCCTGCTCCTGAGGGGCAACTGGGGAAGCAGCCGCTGCTCGCACCTGCTGATGGCGCCGGCCCCGTTTGCTATGTGCCATCAGTGGGTACAAGTGGGGCCAGTGCTGTTACACATGGGAGCAGCAGATGGGCCCAGTGCTGTGGTGGGAGGGACAGAGGATGGGCTGAGACCACCCCTGTGCCCACCACAGCCTCACAGCCCACAATTATTTTCAAGGTGCACGAATTCGTGCACTGGGCCCCTAGTCTAATATAATCTAATAAAAGAGTAATATGCTAATTAGTGTCACTCCACCACACCCTAAGTCACGCCTACCAACCAATCAGAGTGACTATTTGCAAATTAACCCAATCAAGATGGCAGCCGGCAGCCACGGAGCTAGAGCAAACAGAAGGTTTGTTTGCCCTGCCGACGGAGGAAGCTAAGCTTCCCCATCTGCCTAGGCTGGCTGTGGCCTCCGCTCAAGGCAACAAAGTTTCAATTATAGAAGATAAATAAATCGCTGGGAGTTTGAGTCCCTGGGACTGTGCCCAGTCTGCAAACAGCCATTAGCCCCTCACCCAGGATGGCCCCACCCTCATGGGGTGAGGGTTCCTATGGGGGGCTGTGGCCAGCCTGCAAACAGCCATCAGCCACTCACCCAGGCTGGCCAGGCACCCCAGTGGAACCCTCACCCTGATCCAGGAAACCCCTTAGGGCAAACCAGCTGACCCCCACCCATGCACCAGGCCTGTATCCTATATAATAAAAAGGTAATATGCAAATTGACCCTAACAGCAGAACCACTGGGAATCATTGGTCACTATGACACACACTGACCACCAGAGGGCAGACGCTCAATGCAGGAGCTGTCCCTGGTGGTCAGTGTGTTCCCACACAGGGAGCTCTGCTCAGCCACAAGCCAGGCTGATGGCTGCCAGTACAGTGATGGTGATGGGAGTCTTTCCTGCCTCCTCAGCAGCAATAAGATGTCCAACTGCAGCTTAGGCCTGCTCCCTGCTGGCAAGTGGACATCCCCTGAGGGCTCCCAGGCTGCCAGAGGGAAGTCTGACTGCCAGCTTAGGCCCAATCCCCCAGGGATCAGGCATAAGCCAGCAGGTGGACATCCCCCAAGGGGTCCCAGACTGTGAGAGGGCACAGGCTGGGCTGAGGGACTCCTCCTGAGTGCACAAATTTTTGTGTACCGGGCCTCTAGTTATCTAATAAAACCCTTTCAACAACCTTGTGAGAAGCTTACTAGTACAGTCACAATTTTCCAAAAAGGAATTGACGTTACAGAGGAAGTAGGTTGCCCCAGGCTATATAGTTAACCAAGGCAGCTGAACTTAACTGCCTTTTTTCTTTCTTAAAAAATATATTTTTATTGACTTTAGAGAGGAAGGGAGAGAGAGAAAAATGAGAGAGAATCACTGATTGGATGCCTCCTGCATTCCCCCTACTGGAGAATGAGCCTGCAACCTGGGTATGCGCCCTAACCAAGAATCAAATCGGTTCATAGGTCATCACTCAACCATTGAGCCACGCTGGCCGGGCTAACTGCCTTTTTTCGTAGGCAGGCTCTCTCTGGTCTTTCCGAACTCAGCTGAATCCTAAATTCTATGTGCTGTATCAGCAGCCTGTGCTCCTATCTGTCACGCGTTGGCACAGCCCTACTGATCTGGTAACTTCTCTGTCTCCTCATCAGAAAGTAATGCTCCTGGGGGCAGGGACCACACCCACATCTGTGTGTTTTTTTAATTTATTTTTTTATTGTCTAAAGTTTACCTATGCCCACATCTGTCTTATATTCTTTAGCATAGTGCCTCGGAGACAGAAGGTAAAAAATAGATGTCCACTGAATTAGCAAATGGATATACTAACAGTGTCAAACTTACTCCCCAGTTTAGATTCACTTTGGTAGTAAAAAAAAAGCTACAGCCTACGAAATTGAGTAAAATGTATTCTTCCTTTGGGATAAAAGCCCCTTTGTAAGGTGACCAGGTTTAAAGCAGTACACCATTGACCGAGGCGGATTCTTTTTTCTTTCTTTTTTTTATTTTTTATTATTACTTAAAATATTACAAAGAGTAATCTGGACTTTTTTAAAACGCCGTGGGACAAACTGTTAAAAATCGGGACTGTCCCGCCAAAAGCGGGACGTCTGGTCACCTTACAGCCTTTAGGGATGTGATGTGCTAGTACTATAATTTCCAACATGTATATTACACTATAGGCCTTGCCACCATCACCTAGAAGGTATAAAGGAATGACAGTGATAAAAAGCACATTTTAAGCAATAACCAGCTATGAAGGAGTACAGGCAGGCACTAGGAGAGAATAGAATAAGACCCAACTTCCCTCTGATTCCCAAGCAATCACTCCCTTTAACACAACTTAGGGAAGAACTGCCCCGAGGAACAAAGACAAGCACAGTTTCAAGAGTAAAGTCCAAACTAAACTTTCAGTTTTATGAGAATTTTTTTAATCAAGAGGTGTTTTAGTTAACAAATTTTTCACATCTACAGTAGAAACAATTGTCATTAAGTAGGGTGTTCCTCTTACAAGGATAAGAGGTGACACTCACTACCAGGAGACTTGGGTCCTGAGTTGTCTATCACTTATTCACTATTAACTGGCCTGTCTGACTCATCAGGACCAGAAGAGCAGGCAGTCCTTAAGAAGTGCCACAGTCTGGAGAATGAGCACACGACTACACATGAAAAACACAGCATCAGTGCTGATGAGCAGAGTCCTGGAGACAGCTGACCTTCCTGCAGTGGACAAAACAACTGACTTTTCTACCTTCTGTGTGTCAGAGCTCTGAAGATGAGAAAAATTAAACTTTCCCTTGGTCACAGGGAAGACCTTTGATCTCTAGGAGCCAGTAAGAGCCACTCTAGTTCTAAAAAGTCTTATTATCACTCCCCCAACAAAGGAAAATTTGGCTCTAGTGAAGTAATTTCATCCCATTTAATAAGGTAAGAAAAACAACAACAATCCCACATAAGCCTTTTCTCACAGAATCCCCTTCTCACTTACATTATGAAATGTCTTCTAGGGTTTGTTCTTAAGTTGAAACTGCTAAAATAACCCGCCAGGTGAGAATCGGCTACTGGTAGAGGAAAAACAGCACTACTTAAACCAAGTATTCATTTCATACCGATCGCCCAGGATCTGAAATATATCACTAATGCCCATGGGGCTTTGGCCTTATCCAGAGCCTTGGCGCCAAGCATCAGAAGTACCCTAAATCAGCAACAGCCACTAAGTCAGAAGTTACCAGGAGGCAGAGAGGTGGCCCCTTCCTTTTAAACAAAAGTGCCCAAAACTGAGTGTTATTGTCTTACCACCCAAAATTACCCTTGAAATCAAGGAGTAAAGATGGAATAACTACTATTATAAAGCTCTCACTTGATCCAACCCCATTTACCACACCGCGGGTCAGAATGCATTAACAATATAGGGATCAGACTCCAACTTAAAGCTCAAAGAACTTGACAGCTGAAGGGCCCATGAGATCTTTTAGTTCCTTCAGATAGAGCTAGCTCTAAACAAATAAAACTGCAATTCAGAGAGTTAAAGGATGCAATTAACATCACCATCAGATGTCCTGCTGGTGCCAGAAATGGGCTGGAACTACAGACTCCTAACTAACTCCCAGGCTGGGGCAGTGTCCTCCTGACCATTGGAGCTGAGCAGGGAAGCCATTCCACCTGTGGCGCCCCATTCTATTTCACGCAACAAACAATGTAACTGAAAGCCCTTCAGCAGCAAAGCAGGACCTAATGTCTTGTGCTTTATCAATTACAATTTCCTGGCATTTTGGAAGAATTACATTTCGAAAGAGGGAAAGAATAAAAAAGCTACACAGACACCATCTGCACTTACGTTGATCATGGCATTGGATGTGATCCTGAAGAGTGTGGCCCGTTCATTGACCTGCTTGATCTTTTCGTTGCTCTCAGCAGGCAGCCTCAGGGACTCCAGCTCACTGAGGGAGCGCTGCAGCGCGGTGCCATGCTTGGCTATCAGGTCGTTGCATGTGCTCAGGTCCTCCACTTTGCTGGACAAGGTCCGAAGGGTATTCTGCAGCTCTGTCTTGTCAGTTTGTGAGACAGACTCTTCATCTCCTGACTCATCTGCAGCAGCAAAAGGTAACTTACATGAATCCAGGCCCAGAAGTGACAGCCTGAACCCTGCCAACTCTGCCCACAACCAAACCGACACTCCTCTCATTGTGCGTTCTGACCACGCGACAGCTTGCCATTACCAGACTCCTCCACAGTGTGGTCCACAGCCCACCTGCATCACAAACACCTGGAGTTCTTCTTACAGGTGTACTCACTGGCCCCACCCCCAGGGACTTCGATTTGACAGGTGTGAGGTAAGGTCCAAAAACTTGCATTTCGAATAAGCCCCCCAGGTAATTCTGATGCACACGGAAGTTTCAGAACCTAGAGATCAGGATGGAAAAGCTAAATGGCTCCTGGGGTTAGGTGTGAATTACTGAGCCTTTACACTTTAGCATGAGGGTTCCAATCCAGCCCCATCTGATTATTACTGCAAATCTACTATCACTTGTTAGGTGTTCGGTAGGCCCTGTATGACATGGGTTGAGAACCACAGTCTAGTTCATTATAAACAAAAGATTCATTAGTTTATTTGTCTTTTCTGAGGAGGAGGAGAAGATAAAAAAATTATCTTTTCTGACATTATAACCACATTGCACTGAAATCAACGCAAGGTCTTCTGTTAAATGACTCTCCAATAATAAGTCAAGCAGACAGCTATGTTGTACCTCTCACTACCAGATCTGTACCTAACACTTTTGTAACTGCAAAGTGTTTCTCCAGCAGTGGCACCTCTTTTGGGCAGGGAGCAAAACATCAGCATTAAAATCAAAAAACAAAAGAAGTAAGGAAGGACCTGACACAACTGCTAGGCAGAGAGGCAGGGCCAAAATGAAAACATAGCCTGCTACCGAATGTTTACAAAGCAGTGGCCTTTCCTTTCACTGCCCAGCAGATAATAAATATGGTGTGGGAAATGACAGGGGATAAGAACAACAGCAGACGAATACAAGTCTGCAGATAACCATCTTGGTCAGCTCTAAGGGAACAAGCTCAGTATGCTTAAACGATCAATATCTATGGGGGAAATCCTACCATCTTCCTTGAAGAAAAAATACAAAGATAATCAGATTGCTCTTTTTTCAGTGAAACTAAGCTAGCAAAATGAAGATGTTTCATAGAAAATGTCACATAAAATGTTTTTGGCAACCTATGAAGATTATGTCAACCTCCACTAACAAATAGTTAAGGAGAAGTCAGGAGAAAATTAAAAAGTAAGATAAATACAAATTGTGAGTTGTAATGATCCTAAGACTGATATAGCAATAAATGATCATTTCTCATAATTGTAAGATGGTCAGCTGGCATTAAAAGCCAAAGGGTGACTGTTTATGCCTGCAGGTCATAAACCTCAACCTCAGTGATCCTGGCATTTGGGCCAGATAGGTAACTCTTTGTCGTGGGTGGCTGTCCTCTGCCTTGCAACAGCTCCAGTGGCCTCCCTGGCCTCTACTCACTACAGGCCAATAGCACCAGCACCCCTCATCGGGGACAAGAAAATGGCTCCAGACACTGCTGAGTGCCCCCTGTAAGGCAGAACTGGTCTCACTTGAAAGCCATCTTTCCAGGAGAAACACTGCATGATGTACCTGAGACATCTAGGTGATAGCTGATAATTAAATGACAAGGAAGGATAAAATAAGATTTGTGCGTAAGATGGGCAAATGAAAAGTTTCCCTGACACAGTGTTCTCTGCTCCCTACCTGATTCTGCCAGCATCTTCACAGCCTTGGCCTTGGCCAGTTCCAGGGCCGTCACCCAGCGCTGCCGCTCCACCTCCGAGCTGGCCTTCAGATGGTAGGTCTGGGCGCCCCCATTGGAGATGATGAAGTTGCAGGAGTCCTCCACAGTGATGTTGGCCGTGGCCAGGTTGATGGTACCACGGCAGGTATGTCTCATTTCTGCCTTTGACCTGCAACAACGAGGCAAAGACATGCCAAGTAGAAAGCTGTGGGTGGTTTGTCCTTGATCAATTCCATTTCTTTTCATAACTTCTGAAAATACAGTAGTCTTAAGAAGGAGCAAATTCTAATATTTCCCTGAAATTCAAGAAACAATAGGGATTTCCTTTCAGAGCCCAAGTATTGTTTCTGAGTCAGATTGCATTGCTCTGCTGTTCTTCTCACCCTTAGCTGTTTAAAAAGAGGCTTCACTTCAATTTTAACTGCATGATCCAGTGAGTTTTGACAATGTACGTAACTGTGTAAGCACCTCCACAATCAAAATGTAGAATATTTCCATCTCCCCAAGAAGTTCCCTCATGCCCTTTTGCAAGTAGGAATTACTTTTTATTTAGAAAGTTGTAATTATAAAATAGTGCTTTATAAACTCATGCATTTTACATGTACTGAACAATTACCACCACCCCCCCCCCCAAATTGTAACTCAGGCTAAATGAAACTTGTCACACTGCTTAGAATTGTACTGCATAAGTGCAAGGCACACTTACATGATTAGAGTATTAAATACTGACTACAGCGCAAATGATATGAAATAGGAATAAATAGTTTTCTGTGGGAGAAAACACAAAATAACCATAAAAGAATCATCAGGTGGTCTAATCTTTCTCTGCTAAGTTCTTTCCTAAGGTCCACTGACCTCTACTGGTGGAAACTCCTAAGCCATCCTATTAATAGCTAGGAGAGATTCAGCAAATCTGTTCTCAGAGGGCTGGGTGTAAAATTTTTCCCCATCTCTATTGACAGTTCTATTCATAGATTAACTTTTGAACTTCACAGCACTGCTTGGTGACAAGCTACAAGAGACTTCACATGAGCTATCAAGCTGCTAGCACCACTGGGTGTACAGCGTGAACTGCTCATTTCCTCATCACCTGCTGGCTTTGCCCAGGGACCTGCCTGTTGAGACCGCGGTTTTCCCTGACCAACTTGGAGCATAAAGAGGTCAAAGTCCTTTGGCAACTGCCACAGCGCAAAGCAGAGCCATTTCCCTTTCGCTGGAGCCACGCGGCCAAACACACCTGGCGCATCCAGAATCTCTGCAAGCCAAAGGTGACACTCGCCCGTCCCAAGGAGGTGACGAGGTGTGTTTGGGAAAGTTGGTTTCCTGTCCTTAGGATGATAGATTCCCTATTGTTCAGTTTGTCACATGAAACTGGTTTTTCATGCTCAAATGCACAAATGAGCTGTACGGGATGGCCAGGGGGGTCTCCACGGACTGGGCCACTTTCCACCCTCTGCACCTGCCACACTGTAACGTGAATCCCTGTTTTTTCTACTCTTCCCTCCCCTCCTCCTCCCCCAAGCTTCAGTTACATTATGAATAATGCAGGCCGAATTACAGACCCACAGCTGACAGTCCACTCACCCTTGCTTTCTACTCCTGAGGCGCTTCCTGGACCTTCTACCTCATTCCTCACAACATGTTGGTACTTTTCACAAATCACTTCCTAGGAATCTCTGCCTGTTCATCTTCACGAACTAAAAAGTTTCGCAAATTATATAAAGTCTGTAGCAGTTTCAAAAATACAAAGAAGTCCTGGGAGTAAGGTAGCCTTGCCCTCAGGGCTCTTGAGTTTGGGCCAGAGGTTCTCAACCTGTGGGTCTCGACCTCTTTGGAGGTCGAATGACCCTTTCACAGGGGTCGCCTAAGACCATCTGGCATATCAGATATTTACATGATGATTCATAACAGTAGCAACATTACAATTATGAAGTAGCAACGAAAATAATGTTATGGTTGGGTCACAACATGAGGAACTGTATTTAAAGAGCCAGAAGGTTGAGAAACACTGGTCTGGGCAAATACACCAATGGCTATACATGATTATCGAAGCTGAAAAAAGAAATTACTTCCAGGGTACAAGGTAAGTTCTTCAGGCACTACAATATTAGGTGGTGTTTTCTAGCTAGAAATTTCTTCCCTGAAAAGGCCAGTTTAAATAGTAACTCCAACTCTAGAAGCTAGCCAGGAAAACTAATACCATGGGCCTGTCATGATGTGTCTGGGAGAGCTAGGATTCTACATTTGGTTTTAAATAACTGGCCATCTGTGTAACTAAGAATGTAAGAAAGAACAGGGTACATAAAAAGAGGCAAGTAGTATTGCCAAAGCCTTTTAGGACAGTTCATCAGAGGACAGGTCTAGGAAGAACAGGATCTCAGTTAAAAAGAAAACAGTATTTTTTAAAAGGCATGTATAGGAAATGACAGGTTTTGGCGGCATGAAAAGCAGGAGGAATGACAACTTAGCCAAACGACTCTAGGAAGATGGGGACCAGAAGAACTCTATTAGGTAGAATAGACTAACAATGTAGTTGGCCGGATGTATTTCAATGTGATTTTGAGGGTAATGCATAGACTTGATAACTCTGGATCCTGTTGCTTGGTTGATTTGTGGGTGGGACTATCTTAGCTGGCAAGGACAGGCCCATGGCATAGTTCCCAACATGTGGTTTGGTATGTTTTGGAAGGAGTTTTATCTGTGGTCAGACAGGTACCACTAGCTCTTGTAAGAGAGAAGTCAAAAGTGGTTACAAGTATTTGAAGAGAACACAGAAGTTACTAATGTCCAATCAAGATCAATATTGACTAAGACAGGTTCTGATCAAAGAATCAACTGGCTGGGAAAGTGGATCTGGTAAGAACTTGGATGAGGAAAAATGATCATACACTAAGACCCTTGGTTGGTACACAACTTTTGAAAACGGGGAATCAGTGTTAACAGTGACTTACAAGCCAAATTAGGATATGAACCAATTGAACATTAGAATGATGGTCAGTTTATTTTTTTAAAATATGCTTTTATCCATTTGAGAGAGAGGAAGGGAGAGGGAGAGGGAGAGAGAGAGACATTGAATCGTTGCCTCCTGCACAGTTGCACCCCAACCAGGGATGGAACCTACAACCTGGGTATGTGCCCCGACCAAAAATCAAACCAATGACCCCTCCGTGCATGGGACAACACTCAACCAACAGAGCCACACTGGCCAGGGCTGATGATCAGCTTAACAGATAAACATGAACTTGATTAGGGGAAAAGCTTTGGAGCAAATAAAATTTTAAATTTTTTATCTAACCTTAAGTCCTAGATAAGTAATTAGAAGAGATTAACATTAAAATTAATTCTGAATATAATAATGCAAATAATATATACAACTGGTTACAATTAATGTCGCTTAAGCAGTGAGGATGCACTAGAGGCATTTTCCACTGTTCCTAACTCCAAGTAAACCTCCAACTCCCACCTTCGATTTCCCCTAAAAATTCTCTAAGGGCCAATTCAATAGTGGAAGAGATTCTTTCACCCCAACTCTCCTGGTGGCAGAGTGACTACTGGCAGAGGAAAAATAGAGTGAGCTGCCCCTAACAGCAGCATTCTGTGTCCCTAATAAGATGGTCTTCATAAAAATATTTAGTTAGAAATGCCATTACACTAAGCAAAGTCTCCCTTAAAGGAGACTTTTATACATTTTGAATAAACATACTAATCATGAGCTCTAAACTTAGTTGTTACTGATACTTAATTACTGATACTTAATTATCTCTGTATCTGATTCATGTAATACTAACCTGGGTTTTAGGTTATGTTGGTGTGAACAGAACTAGTTTCAAATCCTGACTCCTCAAGACTTTGGGAAGGTTGCCCAAGCTAAGTCTCAGTTTCCTCATCAGGAATATGGGAATATCTCCTAATTCCCAGGTTGTTGGGAGCCAACGAAATACTGTACATAAAACACCTATCCAAACTGTCTAGCCCTCAGAAAATGTTTATGCCCTGTCCGCAAATCCGGTATCTTAACCCCTCTGTCTAATAGCAACGTGAGTAGCCAAAAACATGTTATGTTACGGCAAGACTGTGACCATAAATATATAGGACATACGTTGAACAGAAGTAACCATACCAAAGACATTCTTTTTTTTTTAATAAACAAACCAAACTAGCCAGAGACTCCAGAAATATTACTGGATGGAAAACGTAATCATTCTCACGGGAGGAGGTGGGGCAAGCAAAAATAAAAGCAGTCCTTGGAGTGCACATCTTCATTTTGAGCTGTCTGTCTAGGAGAAAACAAGCCGAAGTCTTGCAGGGATAAGGAAGATAGGAGACAGATGGAGGCCACCCTGTCCCCTGTGCCTGAATGTGGAGAGAGCATCGGCGGGTACATCAAGGGCTGCTAATCACCTTGAAATGTGGAGACTGGGCATAGGCAGCTAAAGCTAAACCTTGGGACTTTCACGCTAAGTTCCTGGGGGGCAGTGCCTGGGCTTTGCTCTCCTGTATGTGCCCCTGGGCACCTACCACAGCGTCCTCGTGCAGAATTAATCATTGCACCCACGTGCTGGTGCAAACATAATGGAAAGGCCAGGGGCCGAGGGGGAAGGTATGGCACCGAGGCTGGGCAACCCAGGTAGAGAGGTAAGCCGCGGGGCCAGCCATCCCCGGGGATGGGCGCAGGTCGCGGGCTGTCATTGCGCGCAGGTGACGACGAAAAGGGGCCCGGGGCGACCTTGGCTGCGGGGCCGGCGGGACGGCGCCGGCGAGGGGAGGTGGGCTGCAGGAGGGGGCAGCGCCCCGGAAGCAGTTACCTGTAGTAGCTTAGCAGCCCGTTGCTCAGCACGAACCAACGCCGCTGGTAGCCTTTGATGTAATTGGTCCATTTGAAGAGCCAGCCTTCCCGAGCCGAGCCCGAACCCCCAGCGCCCGAGCCGCCCGAGCCCCCGGCCGGAGGTGCTGGGGCTGGGCCCGCCGCCGCCACTGCCCCGGCCCCGGGGCCCGGGCCGCTCGCAGACGCCGTGGCGACAGTGCCCGGCGCGGCCCCAGAGCCTGGCGCCGAGTCTCCGCGGCCGCCTCCGCTTCCCACCATCGGGGGACCGGTGCCGCCACCGCCCGGAGCTGCAATGGCTGCCGGGCCCGGCCCCACCATTCCTCTCAGCTCCGTCGCCGCCATGAGCTGCCGCCGCCCCGAGACACAGAACCGGAACCGCCTACGAGAGCCGCCGTCGCCGCGGTCGCCGCGGGAGCGCCGCACACGGCTAGCGCCTCAGCCGCCGTCGCGTCGCGTCACCGCCCCGCCAGGCCCGCCGCGGGAGGAGGGACCGGCTGCCGGGAAGGAGGAAGTCAATTGGTGCTGCCGAGTGTCACTAGCGGAAGATCCCTAGGACATTGGCATCTTCCTGGGGCCTGTCATTCCATACAATCCACTGAGAGTCCCGGTAGGACGTGTCCGCCAGCCACGTCATTGATTGGTTCTTATGAAGGCCAATCAGACGTATGTAAAGCTCATTGGTGCTTTCCTGAAGTCTCCGGCATTGACGGAGGACTCGAGCATTCAGAGTGCCCGGCCAGTTTGATCGTGGATTGGCTAGTGTTCCCGCCACTCATTTCGTTTTATGTTCCCGTCTCTGCCGCGTCACCCGCTCCCATCATTCTTCCTAGCGTCCTTCTTCCGCCCTTACGGATTGGTGGTTGGAATCAGCTGCTCAACCTCTTCTACCATTGACTGCACCAGTTGAGGAAAAAGGGAGGTGTCTCATTGGCACATCCTTACTTTAATTTATTATTGGTTGTTACAATGTCACTCACCTTCTGGCCAATGAAAGAAACGTATTGGAAGAGGGGCAGGCCGGGGAAGCCAATAAAATCTGGGATGAGCGCCCGGGGGGCGTGTCCGCCTGCTTCTTGCTTTAGGGGAGTTGGTGGGAGTAACAGCAAGTCAGTCTCACTAAAGCCTTAAGCGCCCTGTTGGAGTCCCTCTCGCTGAGCTAAGACCTCCGTAGCCTTGTTGTTAGGAAGAGTGACTCTGAGCAGTCAGGCCCTGCCTGACTCACTGGAGCAGTCTCCCCCTTTAGAGCCCTCTTCCAGCAGCTGGGTCGGATCTGGAGGCCTGATTTCTGGGGAGCCCAGAAATAGCTTCCCTCCTGCATCCAGGATCCTCGCAATAACCTTCCCTGGTTTTCTTATTGCACCACACCCTTTATCTTTAGTTTCTAATCCCACCGGGACCCAGCCCACAACCAGGGCATGTGCCCTGACCAGGAATGGAACCTTGACCTCCTGGTTCATAGATGCTCAACCGCTGAGACCGGCCGAGGGGCTCTTTTGCTTCTAATTCTGTCCCACGAGTTACCCACGTTAATGAGGAGAAAACACTCGCAAGGACCTGACTTTGTACGTACTTCACAGTGATATCTCTTCCAGACTTAAAGGCTCTTGTTGATGGTAGCATAAGGGCACCTGTGTGCGCATAATTTCGCACCAATTTTTTAAAATAAATTTACTTTGTTCATACATTTGTGAAAGTAACGTATTCAGTACTTAATTTAACATTTAGATGTGTAAACTACTGTTAAAATGGAGCTTTGGGCAACCCGTTTTATTTTGCTAGTTTAGATAGGCAATGGCTGTTAGAGACTGTAAAACAAATTGCTTTTCCTTGGTAACATGCTCCTGGGTATCAAGAAAGTAAAGACAAATGTTTTCCATAAGGAGAGACTTATTGAATTCAGGAGAGAGAATACACTTTGAAAATCTGCAGGTAGATGTAGGCTATTTGGGATTTTAAAAGTTTTTAAATGAACTAAAATGAACCCATTTATGCTTCAGTCCTGCCTTTGCTACTCACTGGCTCCAGGACTTAGGGAAAGTCATTTATTTTAAGCACTCCGAGATTCAATTTTCATTTCTGCTAAGTAGAAATAAACCCCTACAGGGATGCTGTTGTGCATGTGAAAATGTTTGATACACTGTATGTAAATAACTACACAAATGTGCAGTGTATTGTCAAATACACCTCTCAGATTACTTGCCAATCAGAAAGACAACTTTTGCAATGGAGAAATCTGGCTGTATCCACCTTACTTCAGTTATTCAATTTAGCATCATTAACCCTGGGACAATCACATTTTTCTGAGGTCTCTGGTGTGCTGAAGCATGAAGTATACAGCATCACTTAATGAAGGTTTTTTGTTAAAAATGTTCAACCTGAATCCAATCAAGCCTTTATATCTGACCTTCCCTTTAGAAGGGCTAGAAGAACCAGTTAGACACGCTCAAAGAAACTATCAGATACACCAAGAATGCTAGGCATTCTATAAGACAACCGGTTTTATAGAAGATAAAATCACAAAGATTAAAGAAAATTGATGGCATGAAAAAGGGTCAAGGGGTGATTGTTCTAAGTTTCCAAAAGCTTAAAAGACAACCAAATACTTGAATGAATTCTGGTTCTGAGAAAACAAACAGCTTTTTAGACATGTTTGGGATATTTGGGTAAATTTGAAAATTGGCTGGTATTAGATGTTAGGCAATTATCACATTTGTTCAATGTAATATTGGTATAGTGGCTATGAAGGAAAACATCTTTAAAATTTGAAGAAATGTTTAGGAGTGACCATTGTTAACAGTTTGATATATTCTACTATCATATGGATTTTAAATTTTAATGAAACATTTGGATACCTACAGTTATTAGTTTGCTAGGGCTGCCTTAACAAAATACCACAAATGGGGTGACTTAAACAATGGAAATTTATTTTATTACAGTTCTGGGGGCTTGAAGTCTGAGATCAAGCTGTTGGCAGGTTGGTTCTCTGGTCTCTCATCTTTTAGACGGCTGTTTTACTCTTTTGTCTTCACATGGTCTCCTCTCTGCGCCTGTGTCCTAATCTTCTTATAAGGACACTAGTCCTATTGGATTAGAGCCCACCCACACTAATGACCTTATTTTAATTTAATACCTCTTTAAAGGCCCATTCTCCAAAAACAGTCACATTCTGAGATTCTGGGGCCTAGTGCTTCAACATGAGTTTTGAGGGACACAATTCAACCCATAAGATCCATAGAATGCATATGATATATGAAAGTTATAAAACCAATAGTAAAAGTAATACCCATTAATCCACCATTCAACATAATACAAGCTAAGCAGTTTCCTACGTCTTTGTGCCAATCCCATTCCCCGAGGTCACTCCCAAAGCTAACCACTATCTTAAATCTATTTTCAACAAATTTATTCTCAGTCACTGCCTTTTAAAGGCTCAGTCTCCGCATCCTGTAGACCAGGAATAGAGTTGTGAGGCTCTCTGCTAAGTGTCCCCTTCTCTCCTCTGTTTTCATCTCCATAGGGCGAAGTGATTTTTAAAAAGCATTTGTTTGATGCCTGCTAGCTGTTGTCTCTGTGCCAGGTGTTGGGTACAGTTGTGAATAAGTTTCCGTGTTTGTAGAGCTCATAAGAGCATATGTTGTTTTGTACTTTTTCTTTAAAAACTCTGCAAAAGCTTCCCATGCAATGAGAATAGGTCCCTTCAAGACGCCATGTGGCCACCCTACCCCACTCCCTTCACTCCAGCAACATTGACCTGCCATGACCTCTTCAACTCCTCACTCATTCTCATTTCCGGGTCTTGGCCATCTTCTTCATTTTGCTTGGGCTCTACTGAGAACCTTTGCACGGCTGTCTTCTTCTCATTATTCATATGCCTGCTTAAATGTCACATGCTCAAGGTATTTCCTGACCACATTGTCTGAAGTACACATCCTCCTGTCACTCAATTTCATTATCCTCTTTTTAGCTCTTATAAGTACCGCCCTCAGAACGTAAGCTGCACCAGAGGAGGACCTTCTGTTACCTGGAGTAACACTGGACGTAAGTGCTTTCCTTATATTATCTAATTGTTCCTGACCTAGGCGTTGTTGCGATAAAACAGCAATAGTTTTTGAACAGTAACAAAAAGTCCTTGAAAATTGAATCTTATTTTGAAATCAGCCTTGCACACACAGGCTAATTTATTATATTAAGGTCTGTGCTCTGAATAATCCTGTTTCTTCATAGCATAACTATTTAATGAACAGGCATTTGTTTGATCCCTGCTAGGTATTGTCTCTGGGTCCTGGGTACAGCTGTGAATAAGACAATTCATGTATTTGTAGAGCTCATGTAGTAATGCAATGAATTAATGAATGAGCCACTAACCTGTGAATGAATATAGCTAACATAAAATGCAGTTTAGAATACTGGAATAGAGACGGAAGGGTAAAAGGAGTCTTATTTTTTTCTTCTTTTCAAAAACGCGTAAACCAAAAGGACCAGATGCCTCGCAAGGGCCTTCCTATAACCCTGATCCTTACACAATGGAATTGAACTTGATCATTATAACCTGAATTGCTCCTTTTTGAATATTTCTGGGAGGCAATTGCTTAATTTGTCCACTGAAAATGAAGGCATTAAAGTCCAATCAGAACAGTTTGCAGATATGTCCTTAAGTGCTTGTAGCTTTTCTGCTGCTCCTATATGAAGCATGGTGCAGGGGCCAGGACCTTTTTGTATCCAGGACACTAGATGTGGAGCTTAACATTACAGTTTAGCCCTTATTAGCTGGATGGTCTAGCTGATATACAGGTTCTGTACTGTACAATTATAATTGTCCATCCTATTCTTTAAAGATATAGAGAAGACTGAATTAGAAAATGAATTAATGTTCTTTATATACTATGAAAGAGCTGTAAGATGACATTGTGGATTTACCTTTGTTCACTATTGGATGAACACTGACAGACAAAAAGTTCTTGAAAACTGAATCTTATAATAAGCAATTAAATTAATTATCTCACAATGGCACACAGTAAGACATTATACAAACATTTAAAAAAACAGGGTAGCTCTTTATATAGTGACATAGAAAAGATGCATCATGATTCTGAGAAAAAAAGTAAAAATGTCTATAATTCTAGCTATGATTGCACATGTATACAGAAATTACTTGGAGAACAATACATTGAACATTAACAGTGGTTTGTTTGTTTTTTGAGTGTGTGTGTGTGTGTGTGTGTTTTGGGGGGGGAGCGGCGTGGAACTTGAGATCCTTTCCCTTTGCAAGTAATATGCAGATTTCTCTCTGGTTCTTTTGATTGGTACAAAAACTAAGCAATTTAAGATATTCTGCCCTATCTGGTTTGGCTCTGTGGATAAAGCATCGGCCTGTGGAATAAAGAGTCCCGGGTTCCATTCCAGGCAAGGGCATATGCCCAAAGTTGTGGGTTCAATCCTCAGCAGTGGGTGTGCAAGAGGCAGCCAATCAATGGTTCCCTCTCATCATTGGTATTTCTTTCTCCCTTCCTAAAATCAATAAAATATATTTAAAAAATATATTCTACTCCCAACTGGCAAAGTACACACATTACTGATTACTTAGCTCCCTTATAGATGTTTCTCAGCTTTCAGGTTTGATTTAGGTTAATATTGATCTGGTGCCTTCTGCATGACCCCTATTGGGATCAAGATGGCAACCTTGAGCATGTGCCCTGCCTGGGAATCTAACCACAGCCTCCTAGTTCATAGGTGGACTCTGAACCACTGAACTACACTGGCTGGGCTCACTAGTATTATTTCTAAAAATTTTGTTAGATTGATAAGGGAAAAAAATACTTTATATTCTGATTACTAGTGGGGTGAACTTCTTAATATTACTTTCTTTTTCATTTGTGGAAGTCATTATTCACAAGTCTGTTACCTATTACGTATCAAGTACTTTTTCTTATACTAGTACTAGAGGCCTGGTACATGAAACTCGTGCACAGGAGGGTGATTCCCTCTGACCAGCCTGCACCCTTTCCAATCCGGAATCCCTCTCACAATCCTAGACTGCTAGCTCCTAATCGCTCACCTGGCTGCCTGCCTGGTCACCCCTGCCAGCCTGGTCGCTCTTAACTGGCCGTCCCCCCCCCCTCCCGCCCACCAGCCTGGTCACCCACAACTGCCCTCCTGGCGGCCTAGCTGCCCCTCACTGCTCCCCCTGCCAGCCTGGTCGCCCCTCACTAACCTCCTGCCGGCCTGGTCGCCCAATGTAGCCTGCTGTTCAGCCATTTGGTTGACCCTCACTAACCCCCCTGCCAGCCTGGTCAGAGGCAGCCATCTTGTGAGGATGTAAGAGTTAATTTGTATGTTACTTCATTACATAGGATAAGATTACATGCATTGATGTCAGTTTTTAACTGTGACATACTGTCGTAAACTATTTTAGTGCCTCACCTAATTTGATTATTTTTGACACACATTAGTATGGAGGTTAATATTGCTCTCGTTAGAGTCTTAAATGACTTTTAAAGTGACTAGAACAAACAATATCTTGAATATACTACATGACTCAAAATCAGTTGGTGGTTATTGTAAGTTAATGTTACATTCATAAAGTAGAAGCCCTTATTTAGTTAGGAAAAACATCTATTTGTTCCATACATTCATTCATTGATTCTTATATTTGCCCTGACCAGGGACTGAACCTGCAATCTTGGTGTATTTGGATGATATTCTAACCAACAGAGCTACCCAGCCAGGGCCAAAGCACTTACTTCTTAAACTCAAGCTTTTTCTCTCAAGAAACAACACGACTACAGGCCCAACGCACAAAATTCGTGCAAGAGTAGGCCTTCCTTCCCCCGGCTGTTGACACTGGCTTCCCTCTGGCACCTGGGACCTGGGCTTCCCTCTGGCTGCTGCCAGGCACCTGGGATCAAGGCTTCCCTCCAGCCTGGTGGAAGGACATCTGGTCTAATTAGCATATTACACTTTTATTATTATAGATAACATTTTCTGGACCAGGCCCAACATTTCTCAGGCTGTGAACTGTAACCTAGAGAGGAGCAGAGGATACAAACTGGAGGTTCAGCCCGGGGACTTGAGTTAATCTCTGCCCCCTCTGCTTCAGCTCCCTGGCTTGTAGACCAGCCACTAAAGTCTTCCTCACTCTGACATTCTGAATCCATGCTTCTGGGTTGTGAGAACACTCCTGGGCCAGTTTCTCTCTAACTAAGCCTCACTATCTAATAAGACTTTTTCTTTCACTTAGAGGTGAGAATAGATCCACCAGAAGATAGTTTTACTCCTTCAGAGCAGTAAGAACATTCTGCAGGAGTCCCATGCTCTGCTGCTCAGCTATCACCTTGGACAAACAGTTTAACTCAAGGAACCTGTCTACTCCTGAGGGGAAAAATAAGCTTCATGTAAGTAGGCAGCCAATAATTGTCTCCCTCCCTCTTTATAATTTTTAACTTTTTTCTCTTTCTCTACTTGTTTGCTGAATTCTTTTTCAAACCAAATATTTCATATTTATTACTGAAGCAATCAATTAGTGCAGGAGAAATATAGAAACAAAGAGAAAAATGATTGTCTCAATAAAATATATCCAACTGTCCAGAGAGGTGATGTTCCCAGCTAGATATGGTAGAGGCTGGTAACTGTGACACAGCACAAGCATCTGTGCCATCTTACATGCAATTCTTTAGATTCACCTTGGTCTTACTCTAGTGTCTCCTCTTGGAGTTGTACCATATTTTATTATCAGTTTTCAGCCGAATCCATTGGGGAATGGAATGATTCTGCTTTCGTTTGTTGATTAATTGCCTGATCCTGAAAGTCTTGTGAGAAGATATGGCAAGGAAAAGACTTAACTGCACACACCACGATGGCAGAGAAAGGGGGTACAACAGAACCTTTTATCTGAAATAACATAAATTTACTCTAACTAATTGGCAAGTTTCCTCCATCTCCTTTGAGAAGATGAATTGTGAGGGCGGCTTAAAGCCAAACTGGGTTAAATGAGTCTCTTAAAAGTCACATGTGCCTAGAGATAGATGGCATGAAAAAGATGAACCACAGTGTAGCTACAATTCATAATTCCATTTTGTAGTTAAAATGGAGAAAGGATGGAAAGCACTCTAGGTTTCTAAAGAAAAGTTACCATGTAAACATTATAGTAACATTAAAATAGTAAAAATAGCCCTAACTGGTTTGGCTCAGTGGATAGAGTGTCAGCCTGCGGACTAGAGGGTCCCAGGTTCAATTGCGGTCAAGGGCATGAACCTTGGTTGCGGGTACATCCCTAGTACGGGGTGTGCAGGAGGCAGCTGATTGATGTTTCTCCCTCATCGATGTTTCTCTCTATCCCTCTCTTCCTCTCTGTAAAATATCAATAAAAAATATTTTTTAAAAAAGTAAAAACATTAGGTAATATCCTTACCAATTTCCAACACCAAGACTTGCCAGTCTACCTAAATATGCTAGAAACAAATTAAAAATCATGCTAAGAAGTAATAAGAAAGGAGAAATGCTGGCACACATTTTTTCAAGTATACAATTTGTATTTATTTACAATACCCTATAAAAATGTAAATTTAGAAACTTTAATCTTTATTAGAACCAAACAAAAAAGCAGAGAAGAAGAAATACTAATCAAGTATTCACTTGATCAGTTGTGAAGTGGAAAGGCAGGAAAGGTGCCCAGTGGAAATAAGTCAGTTGATAATGGTAGAGGGACGCTAGTAATGTCACCTGGAACAGCTGGTGGAGCCTGGGGCTACAGAATGAGAAGAAATGGAGATGGAGACAAGGACAACTGGTTATAATGGAGGATTTTACTGTTGTACAATACATGTTATGTGCAAAATGTTTATTCTCTTTAAACATCACAACTTGTCTTCCCCACTACATTCAAAAGGTGAAAACAAAAGGACATGTAAAATGGATTCAGATTTTTCTTGAGGGCTATAACCACCAGGGATCAAAACCCCTTATCCTGGTTGACTGCTGAATGGGAGAGGGACAAGTGAAAAGGGTCACGGAAGGCTGTCCTTGCTAGGATTCATGTTTGGGTCCCTGGGATGGGACCTGAGTGAGATGAAGTAGCAAGGACAGCAGTTCTTCCCATGGCATGGAGAATGAAGAACAAAGCAAGCCCAACTTAGCTTCCATAGTTACATTTGGAGGTTTCTATCCAGGACACCAAATAAAAACGGGGAAGAGAGAGGTAAAAGCATGGCTTACTGAAGTAGTCTCAGGAAGACAAAAGCTACACTGTGGAAGCAGGCTCTAAGTTAGAATCACCTTGGGCAATCTTCCACACACTTGGGAGGACAGGCTCAAGTACACTGTTGCTGTAGCAGGATAAAGGCTTAAACCGTATGCTGTTTCCATTCAGGTGAACAGAAACAAAGGAAAGTCAAGTGGGGAAGAAAAAAAGGACTTCTCAATCTAGAGCTGGGTGTCAGCCAAATGAGTTCTGATTTTATTAATATGCTGGCATAGTCTGTATTTATATTAAAACAAGGGGAACTCACCAAATTAATTATAAGAGGGACTAGAAACAGATTAAGAATATATCAGTTAGTCTGTATTTAGAGGAGGGATGTCAACTGAATATTTCTCCCTCTAAAACTCATTCTTTAAGAACCCTCTGGAGACCACAGAAACTTATGTGGAGGGGTGTGTGTATACACACATGTATATTAATTTCTACTTAATTGGCTCTCCTATAGTCATATTAATATGGGGCAATGAAAAAGACTTCAATACGATGCGGGGAGGGATCCTTTGGCAGGCTATAATCTACTCTGAAATGGAATAGTGGTGGGATAAAGGGAGAGATTATATTTGTGTCTCTAGAGCAAAGAAAATGCAAAATTGAGAAGAACTGAGTAAAAGTAGGACATGCAGAATTGTAACAGAGAAGGTAAGAAGAAACCAGCAGAAGTATCACTCAGCCGAATGTCACAGAGCAGTGGGGAAACACCTGGCATTTAGAGACAACCCTTGTGAATAGGTCTCAGCCACACAAGACGCTCTGAGGAATGAGCTACTTCCCCTCCCTCATTACAAACACTCCATTGGTGATGGCAGCAGTGCAGGTGACAGCCAAAAAGAGGTACAGGACACATGTGCAGATCTTTTATCGTATCCCCTGAACTAGCCTATAGGTATAAAGAAAGAAAGGAAACTTGTTTGTATAAATGAGTTAAAACAGAAGGCAATGTTTTTCATAAAATTACATCCTTATAAAAATTATCTTAACGAAACACCAAAGATGTCTCTTGTCTCTACCCTTAGCAATCAGTCAACTATGAGGGTGCTACTGCACCCAGTACAGTGTTTGATATCTAGCAGATACTCATATGTTTGATAGAAGTCCACCAAATTCAGATTTATGCCCACCCACTCTCTGACTCCTCCTCATAACTTCTAAAGTGCCAACATTAGTGAGATAGGAATTCTCCTGTTGCTAACTTACTGCAGTTTTGTCTCCAGCAAATTCAGTTTCTGTCGGTCAACATAGCGAGAAAAGAGGGATACTAGGTTTGTGGGGATAGAGATTGGCTTGGCCAGGACTGCTTGGGGAATCCTCAGCAGTTCTCGTGTTGCCATGAACATCACTTGCATCCTGAAAGGGAAAATTGATAATACCAATGTAAGAAAAAGAATGAAAAAATTACCTAAAAGAACTTAAAAGAAATACAGTGCAGACTAACCACTGGTTGTTTTCCGTTGATTCTGTAGCAGTGTCTGAACTCTGTAGGTCTTCCCCACGGCTCAGGACAACGAGGAGCAGTGACAGGCCAAACTATAAAAGGAGAGAGGGAATCAAGTTCAATACTGCATCTCCTTCTCTCTACCACCACGCAGGGGAAATAGCACTAAATCAAAATGACTCTACTGCTGTGCTCCTCAGTGAGACTGGGCAAAGATCAGACAACCATGAGTGGAGACTCTGTGCCTTTCTCCTTGCACAGCAGTAAAACACATAATCAATGGAAACAAAAGTCCCAGTGTCCTACAGTTCTCACTGCACCCCAACCCTACCCTGTGATAAAAAGATAATTTTTCCTTGCCATGGATAAATGAATTAAAAAGGAAAGTTAAATGAAGACAAACTTTGATACAGAAAATTAAAGTTCATGGACAAAATAAAAAACATTAAAAAGAGCAAGATATTTTCAATTAACAAAAACAGATAGTAAAACCTGTGGGAAATGTACAAAGAAACATAACTGAAATGATCAGGATATAAAGAAAAGATTTTCTTAAAAAAGGACACATCTACCTGGAAATACAAAGGCATAAATAGGATGCTCATGAGAGTCTAAAAAAATTAAAATTAGAGAAGTTTATATTCACCATATCTAGGATTATCACAATTTCCACAACATGCTTTAGAAATTAAAATATATAAAGATTTGTTTTACTTAAGGGGTAGTGGTAAGAGCAGGAAATATGCCGTCTAAAGAGGCATAGAATGAAAATGCAATAGGGACCAGAAGTACTGGGTTCATGTCTGAGTCACACTCATGATGGATCATAAAGAGAAGATGGGGATATTTTGAGATTCCATCCTACATTTCTGAGTTCCCCTCATAGAGGATAGCCCTGCCTTTCCCCAAAAATTCCCTTCATGTCTGAAAAACAACATTGGGCTATATAATCTCATCTGATCTCACTATTTTCTATTGCCTTTATCAAAATTAGTACCAGAAAACCAAATTACATGGAGGGCACATAACTGATCACTCCAGAACCCCATCTGAAGTTCCTGAGGCACTGCAACTGCTCCCTCTCCGGAGTCATGCTTTGACAGTTTTTTTGGGTTTTTTTTTGGGGGGGGGGCAAGGAAAGAGCTTACTTTTTCACTTTACTCTAATAGATGGCCCTTAATGAGTGCCTATGAATGAGGCATTACAATGAACTGTTCACAGCTGTTCTCATATCTCAGTAATAGGAAAATCCTGAAGTGGACAACACTGAAGGAGACATCATCACAGACTAGGAACCTATGGCTCAGCAAAATGAAATAATCTATTCAGAGTCGCAAATCTAGACAGTGGCAGCAAGGAATGAAAACTTGCTCTGTTTAAAAGCTCATGCTCTCTCTTTTGTTTATGCTTCCCCTATGAGTCTCTAGATACTTAATTTGATGTAAATGAAATATGAAATGGGATGTTCTTCTATGTAAAGTCGTCGTAACAAAGGCTGCTACTCGCCCACTGTAATATACTTTTCTCCTCCTATTTGAGAACTCTAATTTTGTGATGACAATGGTGTGAACCTAAAGATGTTTCCACCCTTTCTGCAGTTAGGTGTGGCATGTGACGAAGAATGGCCATTGAGGTTTTAAGTAATTGTTGGTGAAAATGCTTGGAAAAAGTCCTTAAGGAAGACAGACGGCTAATACACATTTTAGCCATCTGCACCCACCTCTCTTCCTGATGCAAAGTGGAGCCTTGAATTCTACAATCGTCATGGACCCAAAGGAGTCATGAGTATGGCAGCCACTGCTAAAACAGCAGAGAAGGCAAACCGAATGAGCTTGCATCCCTGACCATGCATTTTGCCACTATACCAGATTTACTGACATGAGATATATGAAATCCTATTTTGTTGAAACCACTGTTAATTCTGGCCTCTCTTACTAGAAACTTAATGTAACTCTGGATGAAGGAAACATTTTTAACAGGCTGCCATACCCACAGCTGCCATTAGTGTTATCTGTAACTCAAATTTAGACTTGTAAAGTTCAGGGACGAAAAAGGCAAGACCACCTTGTTCTGGAGAACAGCAGTGAGGTGAGGATTAGAGGGTGCTGGTGCAGCTGCACTCTGAGGTAGGTTCATTAGCTGTTGCAGAAGGCTGGTGACAGTCACTGACGGAAGATGATAGAGGAGGAGGGAGAAGGGACTCAATAAGCATGGCAGCACCTACAGAGAAAAAATAAAACATTAGATCCTGGCAACTGTTACTTCAATCACGCTCAGTGGATGAGCCTGGATAGAAGGGTGCTTGCTCAGCTGCATATTCAACTGCCCGAGGCGAGATTTAACAAAAAAGGGGTGACAAGTCTAGCAGATACTACTAGAATCCCAACAAAGCATTCTAAGGTATCTACTAAGAATTTTTTTAACTCAATTTGCATATGAAATATCATGATTCGTGTGAACCCTGGGAATAAAATCACTTCTCAAACACAAAAGATTCATGATAAAACATCAGTATTTTAATTTATCTCACAAATATTTAAATGCCTACAATGTACCAGGAACTTAGGCTAAGAACAAAAGTTAAAAGGACAGACAGACCCTCAGGGATCAAAAATACAGAGGAGTATTTAGGCGATTTCAATATATTGTGAGACACTCTAACAGAGAGTACTACAGAATTACTGAGAAGTATTTTCAGACTTAATTCTATTTTGGTTTATCTTTATAAAAGCTCAATGAGGAAACAGAGAAATTATTTAGTAATTTTACACATTATTAGAGAAGCTCAGTGACTCTGTTTAGTGTTCAGAGTTACAGAGCTAGTAGCTTAAAACAGAACTCAAGGATGTTGAATTCTAGCTTACTAGCCATTCATTCCTTCTGGCCATTAGACTGAACTGAAAAGTTAAAATACACAACTACCAACATAAGTAGGTCACAACACATGAAAGGAAATCAAAAGTACTTCCAGCACTCAATGCCCTTGGTATAAAAAAATGATGGCTGGTTTTATTTTATACAATAGACAAGGATGGAGCGTAGGCTACTTTTTGTGATCCACTACTCTAAATAAACAAAGCTTTAAAAATCAAAGCATTTAAAAATATACACAAAAGTATAAAGAGCAGTATAATGAAGTACTTGTACCTACCCATCACACAACTTTAACAATTAAACCAACATTTTTTATAATTAAATCTTTATTGTTCAGATTATTACAGATGTTTCTTTTTAACCCCCATAGCTCCCCTCCACCTGGTTTCCCCCC